>JABFIG010000107.1:0-84191 GCA_017139545.1 Ambrosiella cleistominuta | reverse complement strand
TTTTTTTTTTTTTTTTTTTTTTTTAGATTACAGCCCTGGAATAAACAGGAAAAAAAAAAAATGATATCATAGGCTCAAAATACTATGTTTTGAAATACTTATAATTTGAGTTATAGAGTTGATGATAAAATAAAAATAAGATCACTAGAATCTACAGATCCAGAGCAATTCAATAATACTCGTTGCATCTTATGAGTGTAGATATTCATCATTTTGTAGGCCTCTATTTTGACTGACATGGGCTTATTTTTTGTGATTTTTACAAGTACCTATCATTTTGTCATGCATATAGTAATTCCTCTAATGATGACCAACTTGGGGCAAATCAATTGCGTGAGGGTTCTCGCTTGCTGACGCACATACTAACACATAAAAAAAACTATTTAGAACATAAAATCATCAAAGTGTCGAGATATCGAATCGTCTAGATTACGCGGAAATGTATGCCTTCGATGGGGTAGCGATAGGCTAGACGTGTGATTTTTTTTGTCAGACGACGGCTGTAGAATCAAAGGAATTTGCAATAATATGAATAGTCAACCGGAATTCAGAATACGCAAATATATACGCCTCATGCTATTGCTGATGCTGGTCGTTATTTTCATCACCAATCCTACGCCTGCAGACATTCAAGAGTCGATATTTCTTTGAGAGAGAGAGACAGAGAGAAAACCCTTGGGCAAAGACATAGATTGCCTCCTTCGGGACCTCGCCCTTTAATTGTGTGAAGCTGGTCACAGCCAGCAAGTCTCTTGTGACTAAAAGGGAAAGTACCACATACACCCATCCATGGCTAACCATCCCTGCGTCATTTGGGAATCACTGTTTGCAGCAATTGCTTCCTCTGCAACTGTAGTTTTGTATATATGATTGTGATTGGCTGAGACTGCGGTTGGGGACCCGACAGTTTGGATGCGAGGTGGGGCCATTCCAAAGATAAGTGGGTCTTCGAATCCTTCTGTGCTTGGGATTTGCTGAGTGAGAACAATCTTGTTTTCAATGCACTCTTCGAAAACTGCAAGCTGTTGGTGAGGTAATTGTCGATGGAGATTCACAGATGGAGCATGTGAAATATAACATATTCAAGGAGACTTGATATTTATGATTTTTGTAGGAATACCTTCATGGCGATATAAATGGCAAAATTACATGTTGGTATTCACGTGTTACATAAAAATAAATGTTTTTTTTTTTTTTTGATGAGAGAGAGATAAATATCTACGATACCCTGATTTTTTCAAAAACGAATTCGTCCGAATCAGGACTGGAGTAACGGGCAATTGCAATAAGCACAGAACAAGATACTTGAAAGGGGTATCTGCCTTGTCGTGCAGGGGCCCCGATCTCCATGAAGGAAGGAGGAATTGACCATTACAGAGCTTGACATACTCTGTCACACAGGATGAGAGAGCGGATCGTTCGTGCTAGTAAAGTCTCCTGAGCGCTGTTAGTTGCATAGTAGTAATGAACTTCAATGAGGAAAGAACCCATAGCCCTGCTGTGGCAGACCTCAATAGATAATCACCACCTTGAGCGATCGAGTGACATCTTGAGGTCCTTATGTGAGCAGATGTCCCAGTTATAATTTTACAATACCGACCTATCTGCATTATATACGCGGTTAAAATTAATACTTTCACTTGCAATGTTGCCCTTATATGTCCTGTCCATTTTCATCGTCAAATGGACTGCCGATGGTTATCACTGACATTCCTCAATCTCGCCCGACAAAACGCCTTATCCAACTTCGCCCACTGTCATTAATCTCATGGCCGCAACCAACGACCTTGGGCTGACTAGAGCTGAATACCGAATTCGTCAACTAGACGCCTCAAAGACCTCACCGGTTGACCAATGAGGAGAACGAACGCGGTTGTCTTAGGTGAGAGATGCTCTGGACCAATTATGTTCTAACCTTGCTAGTCCGCAGCCTTGTGCCCAGATGAAATGACAAACTTTTTTGTATTTGTGTTACGAATAAAAAGAAAATAAATTAAGGTTAAGTTCTGACAAATGGATAACGCACCACTTTTTCTGACTTGCAGGGTTAATAATGAGATCATAAATTTAAAAAAGCTTTTATGTCCTGTATAACGTATGTAACCATGGCAATAATATGGACAGACAGAAAAAGAAAAAAATAAGAGTGAGAAATATTGAGACTTACCATGGGCAGCAGCATCATCGCCTTTTCGAATAGTTAAGGGTGCTAAGCAGAGTTGGCCAAAAAAAAGTCATCCTCATTTATTAATACCTCTGCATTTCAAGAAGAGGGGGAAAATGAAGACCCCAGAAGTATTGCTTTGCTTATCGCACCAGCCGCTTGTTGGGCCTGCCTCCACTCCATATGCATTGTGCAGAGAGTTAAGCTGAAATGTAAGTATGATGAGGACTATTTTTGCAGTGCTCGTGACGCCATACTGCACCATTGAGGCGTGCATATTTTCTGACTGGATTGTGCAGGTTCCTGACCATATCCTCGGGTCTAAACTCGTGATTCTATAGGCTGGAAAATCTACAGGTGATGGGCACAGAGAAATTTTAATGGCCATGTGCAACGAAATGCGAACGATGCGAGATGGGGAGTCAAGCAGAGAACCATCTGCGATTTCCTGCTTTTCTTTCATTCATTTTCTGTGTGTAACATGAGCATGAGCGTGAGATTTTGTAGTCACGGGAATTTGGTAATCTCAATATAATCAAAATATGTTATTGTTCTAGCTGTTTTCTAGTCGTCGACAATGATCAATGGCAAACCAATAGAACTTCATCTTGGCTTATTCGACGATTGAAGGGACCGATTAATGTCTGTGGTTATAACCCTAAGGACTACAAGAACCACACACCCAACAAACTTTTCAAAATATAGACATTCGGGTAGTATCTATTGAACTTAGGTATGTGGTAAAATCTATATAATATAAGGAGTTCAAAATCACATTACAATGTAGAAATCTTGATCAATATCACCATCCGATGTAACCCTGAGGCCCTTTGGCATCTCAAAGCCTCGATGGCGTGTGCTGACTTTTGATTAATTGTCCCCCCTCCTCCCTCCCCTCCAGGTTGCGGCACAGACCTGGAGTATCCGCGTATCCACTGCGGGAAGCAGCCACGGGGAAGATTTACGACTAGGTTAGGGGCCTCGAGAGGGTTATAGGTTCAGATTTTGGCCTGTAAGAGTGCTGTATTACAGATTCTAAGCCCTGTAGCAAGGAGTGTTATGGTTGCTAGCAGCGCTGCTTCTATAGGCATGTGGGTAAAAGATGAAGGGATCTTGAAATGCTGGCCCATGAATGGGAGACACGATGAGATCCTCGTTTACTCATTTACTGGCACAGGGTCTTTGTTGTGATGAGACGGGCTTCGATTTACTCCAACAAAGTTGATTATTGTGTTACTCTTCTCATGATCTGAAATTACTGCTGCTTAGCTTCCTTTTTGTACAATATTACCTGCTTCCTGCATGCCATGAGGTATCCTCGCTAAGATATCCCGGTATCATCTCTACCCACTATCACCACCTCCCGTCTTCCGCCTGGGTCAACATCTGCCCCTTTCACACATCATGGTTGCAAATTTGAGCTTATTTCCGGAGCATGGTGCGTGTATAGTGTGAAATGGAGTACAAGAGAGATTATTTGTCAAATGATTGTCGTTGTTTGTGGTGTTGTTGGATTACTGTGTCTGTGAGAGGTTGATCTCAGCAGGCAAGACAATCCAGAAAAGAAACACCCCGCACAGATGTTGAGCTGTATCTGCACCACCATGGAAGGCATAACGGCCCGCAAGCTTTGATGATATATCATGGTCACGGACACAAATAATTTGCCTGGTCTCATTCAGACTATGTTGGTGAAGTGTTGAGTAACGACAGTATGGCATAGTGGTTAATAGATGGTGACTTTAGCCTTGAGCAGACTTGTTGTACAGCTGCTCGCGTAATGTAATGTATGATATTAGCATATCATAAGGCAATTCCATACTAGGCTTAGTAGGTGTTTGAAACACCTCGGTCTCCACTCGCACAGGATCCAGTTATATTAACCCACTTAGTGATGATATCCGGCCTCGAGAAAAGATTTACAGGCGCAGATATTGACCAGAGGCTAGGCTTTTTAAAATTAGTATTTTTTTTTGTTTAATACACGAAGATAACGCTGCGTATAGCGTGGGCCACGTCAACCCATCACACATGACTAGAGGTAAATAGAACAATGTGAGAGACAGAGACAGAAAAAGCTATGATCGATCGCAGTGTCGGCGCTTTGTAACAGTGACATTCAGCTAACATGAGTATTTTCGACCTGTGGTTGATGACTTGAGTACTGCGAGAATGGTCTAGCCCATGTAGAGTTACATGACTAGACGGTCTGATAAACTTCAAAGCTTGAGAGCAGATGGGGCATGAGGCTGCCATAAAGTAGGGATATGATTGTGTTACATTCATATCCCACACAAGAGTAACGTAGAGGCTGGATGGCCAAGTTTAAAGTGGGAGAGCTAGGGATGAGAGCGAGGTTTTATTGTGCCAAACATAGAGACAGCAGGTAACGTCGTATCTAAAAAAAAACACTAGTTGTAGATATAGTTTGCATTAAACAGCCTATCAGAAGCATATTGATGTAAATCCAAGCTTTGATTGAGTTCCACAAAAACAGGAACTATAGTGTTAGTGGTCCGGAGAATATGGGATATTAAAGCAGTGACACTATGTCATGAACCATTGGTTTCTGAATATCTGTATCTAGCCAACACGTTTGACCGACCGGATCTAAAAGGTCAGACACAGAACTTAGTACAACAAATCTGTGAATGAAATCACATATATATATATATATATATATATATTACGGTTCGGTTCTTTTCTGTCAACATCAAACCAGTTGAATGCTATGAATGTGCTGCGTAGTGCCGATCATATGTCGTCATAAATACGGCTGCTGGTCTAGGTAACACATAGTGACATGAGACCCCACGGCCATTTGTCTCTCACCTCAGTAAAATGATATAATTGTCCTCGGTCTTCTGCCTTGTGAGACCGTTCATGGCAGTCGAATGTCGTTCATCACGATAGCCCACAGTCATGTAATTTATCTTATTTTATCACCAATCGAAATTTTGAGGTCCCTCGTCAAGCCGTTTTTCACCCCACGCCCCGTCAAAAGAATCCCTGGCTAGCCCCTACCGCTTCTTCTTTTTTACGTGAAAATCGATCTAGTTGCACTCCCCCCACGCTAAGTCATTTCTCACGCCCAGCGCCTCTTGGCATTTTTCTCTCACCCTTCGAGGAGTCTGTAATAACCAAACCAAGAGAAGGAACGGCTAAGTTGTGATTTCTGGAGATCATTGTCGATAAATTTTGGGTATTTGTTTTTTGCTTTCATTTTTGGCAGTTGCCCTCACTATTATTCAATTCTGAGCCAATCCGATGACTAGTCTCGATTTTTATATAAGCTCGGGAGCTCCCACGCTGCCGATATCTTCTCTGCCGAAAGTTACTCAATCCATCGCAACTGTTATCATCCTATTTAAGTCTTCTCACCATTTTATAGACAGTATATATTCTTAGAATCATTCTTTTTGTTTTTATAAATCATCTCCCCATATTCTACTGTATCTCTCAGGTTCATATTAAGCAAACTCATTATCCATTTCTTGCTTTCTCAATTGTTACGCATACACATACATCATCTTCCACTAGAGCAGATCTCTTCAAGCACCCTGTAATAGTGAAGTTACACCCGCATCCATCCCACGTCTTGTCACCTCGCCATAACAAAGCACATACATAGTGAGGAGTTCCGTGTCTTGCAACCAACAATTGACGAAGACCCTCGTCAATATTGAGACCCACCGCTGCACATATTATAAGAATATCCTAGCCCGCCTGACTTATAAGATGCTTCATCACGCCAGCGGTTTACCCTACCAAAGTAGCGGTTACCATTCTTCTCCCGATAGCCGTTATCACTCCGAGTCACAAGTTGCGAATTACCACCCCCGTGTCTCTGGCCAGTACAGCGACTACACCCGCAGTACTCCTGACTCGGATGCCATGTCGCCTAGCTACGAATATACTCACTTGGAACGTTCAGAAAGATATTCCAACATGCATCAAGACTATCGCAACGATCACGAGCGCGGCAGCCAGTCCCCTTCGGACCGCAAGAGCTCCATGAACAGTTACTCTCGTGCTTCCGCTATGGACATCAGCAACCTGACTTCGGACCGTCCGAGCCCTCGGGCCTCTCGCAGTGAAAACGGTAGTGAGCCGAGTAAGTTTGAAATGCAGCCCGAGACATTCTCCCAACAACAACTAACCATTGACCGCAACAGCTCGCCTTCCTGGCTTCGACTCTTTCCTCAGAACTATTGAGGGCACCGGCTCTCACTCGGCTCCCTCTCCGGTCCACCCTTCGCATAGCTCAACTTCCTCCAGACCCTGGGATGGCCTCATTCATCCTCCGCCCAACACTCAGCCCATGTCCACCTCTGTGCCTATCCTCCCTCCGCCTCAATGGAGTTCCTCTGAGCACCAGTACGGTGCTCCTCACTACCACCATTCTCAGGCGTCTGGATATCCTTTGACTCCTAACCACTACCAGGGCCCCGGTCATATTGAGAACCGTTCGCGACCCCGTTACAACAAGGAGTACACTCCCGAACAAATCCATTTTTGCTTGTACACCTTTATCGACAAGAAGCTCAACTGGCAAGAGACTCTGGAGCAGTATAGTGCCCGCTTCCCTGATGACCAGCACCGTGGCACCGCCGGTCTGCAGGGCGTTATGTACCGCGAAAACAAGTGCTTCCCCGTCACCGATGTCCACGGCCGCCTGGTCTGGGACCACGAGAAGGAGAAGTGGCTCACTAAGGACTTCCCCATTCGCCAACAGACTGAGAAGATTGGCCTTTTGCACCGCTATCCGGATGCCGCTCTTGACTACGATTGGGTTGACCCAGTCGACAAGGAGAGCATCCGCAGAATCGGCAAAATCCACAAGGCGCAACGTCGCGAGATGGCGGAGATGATGCGCCGAAAAAACGGCCGTGTCAACGGATACCACGGCTTTGCCCTACAACATCACATGCAGGGCTATCACTGAAGTTACAATGAGAACAACGAACCTTTTGGTTGTTGTTGAATCTGGTTTCCTTTGTGGCGGCTGTTGGTGCGGGGCACGTGGTTTCAGTACATTGTCCTTTATGCCATCTCTTCATCTGATACGAATCTGGGTTGGTCCGCTTCAACGTCTATGACTTGTGCTTTGTTTCCTTAATGACTTGGTCTCTCGGTTCCGTGGAAATGTCTGGCGTTTGCTTTTTTTTCTTTATGTTTTTATGTCTTTATGTCTTTTTGTTTTGTTTTGGGTCACAGGCACATTAAAAAGGAAAAAATGTGTATCTAATTGGGTGGCTCTTTGTGTTATTGTCTTTTCTTCTTCTCAATCTCATGGGCTGGGATTCATCTTGTATTTAACATCTGCTTATGTTTTTGTTTGGATTTGGATCTTCTCTTATTAACTGATGGTTGGCAGCTTTTGATTTCTTTCTTCCCTCCCTTTTTTTTTTTTTTTTTTTTTTTTTTATCAATCTCTCTGTTTTGGTTATATCCTTAAAGTTTCTGACCTCGTGGTTATACCCTTCAAGCAACAGTTCATCAATCTTTGTATAGGTTTTGGGGAGCATATTATGTACATCGTCGCCCAGCCTACTTTATTTTGCATCCGGATTTGAGCCTTTTTAGGATATCGATCTCTTTAGTATATTTGCACATTGAAATAAATGTTGTCAAAAGCATCTTTTGGTAAAAAACGCGATACCGTTGTGTGATGAGTCAAATGGGTATCATGTTATGTCTACAATCGTAAGCCTCACCCTCGGTGGGACCTAATAATCCAACTATTAGAAGTCTAAGAATAATGGCTTTTCTAGTACCCTCTATGCTTGTTAACCGCCTGATTGAACCTCCGAATCCGTTCTAGGATCTTTGCGTCTCGCTCCTTAGTATTTTCATCTCTCTCATAGTCTGCTTCCCTTATTTGTGTCCAGTCCTCGTCGCCATAATCAGACATGGCCATACTCTGATCATAATCCTCGGTATCCACTCCCCAGCCACCGCCGCCGAAGCCTCCCAGTTCATCATCCAAATCAAACTCGAGCTCTTGATCTGGGTAATCGTTTCCGTAATGGTTTTCAGCTACAAGGTCCTATGTGTTAGTCGAGTGTCTCGTCACTAATACCAAGTTGAGATGAACCTACCGTTTTCATCGCTCTCGTCGCTGTCATACTCTGTGCTCTGCATGTTCCTCTCCTCATAGAAGTATTCCTGTTCGTCAGAATCGATAACTAACCGACCAATCATATGCCGTGGCACATCACTAGGCACTGCCCGAAGGTCCACAATATGATATTCCTCCTCAACATAATCACTGTCCGAGTCATTCTGCGTAGACTGAGCCGGTTGTCCGGTTGTTACAGGCGCTGCCGGAGCCAAACCAGCAGTAGACGCCGTCTTCTCTTCCATTGCTGGTTTCGGTTTAGGCTTTGGCCTGAACCGCGTCAGTGGCCTTTTGACTTGTGTAGGGTTCTGTGCCGCTGCGCTGGCGGCAGGAATAGTATCTGTGACCTCCTTGGCCCATTGACTCATGACGTCAGCCATGTGATCCAGGTCCGGAGTCTTGGGCTTTTGAGGCCGCTCACCAGGCGGTAGCCGGCCAACAGGGATGGCAACCTGTCGTCTTTGTTGCGTTGAAGGGGTCGCTGGGACCGGGATATCAACCTGATCTTGATCCTGAGGACTATTAGTCGGGGAGTTAGTCTGAACAGCAACGCTGGATCCACCGACAACCCTTATCTTCCGCATATCCTGTTCGACAAAGACGACGGTGTTATGCCGACGTTTCATGCCAGTGAGTGACGACTGAGAAGAATATGACTTGAGGCGCTCGGTGTCGGCCTTGGAGATGTGGAAGGTACGCTGTGGGCCACCGTCGTCTGTGTCCTCATCCTTGGGGGTCTTGGGCGATTTGGTTGCAAGAAGCTGCTTCTCGTGGCGGACTTCATCACCGAAGGCGGATGTCTGTATTATGGGTCGGGAATTTTGAGGGATGGGCTTCGGAATAGGGACATCATCAGTGGACCCTACGATGTGGCGCTTATAGAGATAATTGTTGGTGCTACGAGCACGCTTGTGACCTTCGGCATCAAGCTCTAGCGGATGGTTAGATGAAAAAATTGGTCCTTTTTTTCTACGCCGCAATCGAGTGCCGGGGTACATGTCTGGCGACAATCAAAATGGGTACACACCAAGGAAAGCGAGGGGTGAATCATCATCACGCTTGCGCTTGATGCGAATAACCTCAGGGGGTCTTGACATGTTTGCAGATAGACTGATGTATGCGCAGAAAATCGATAATTCTAAGAGTCACAATCTTGGCTATGATACTGAAACAGAGCACTAAAAAAGGATGGATATTTCCGCTGAGTCTCGAAAACGATAATGTTTGCGGTGACGTGGGGCCAAGCAAGCCTAGGTTGTGATATCGTTGAAGCGGTTGTGCTTGGACAAAATTTGGAAGTGGGGGTGCTGTAGTTAGTATACCCATCCACGTGACGTCACTTCCGTTTACAGAAGTTGTAGTTAAACAACACTAAACAAGGCCTTATCGATAAGGTGGTATTAGTTTCTACAATAGGCACCTGTGATGAACAATGACAGTGATGTAAAAACATATTTAATGAGACTGGGCATGACAATAGTGATGAAATTCGAAAGGTCAACATAAGATGATATGCTAATTCAGATGTTAGTCTTTGTTCAAATAGATGAGATGGACATCACAGGTATACATCTACAATATATAATATCACAAATCGGTTATCTCAGCAGATTTGATATATACCAACACCACATCTCCTTTGGGGACTAATTTTATTCATGTCTGGATATCGTGATCACCTCACTTACGATGTGCTACACCAACATTCTTATGATCCCGCTTACAAACCACACCAATCCTCCGAGGATCCTGGACTACTCTCCTGTCATCATACCCATCAGCAAAACGCGCCGCTACGAATCAGTACAATCCTGCCTCTATCCAGGGTAAGAGCTTTGCTATTGGATTAAAGTTACCAAGTAGAGCTCCAAGAGCTCCTTGATTGTCTCATTTCCAAGAAACTCCCAGTTCAGACTCCGTATACCGTGACCCAGAAATGTGCCCAAAATATTGTCCCTAGTCAGGCAACGCGGGCCCTCAAGACGCAGCCATTATTGAAGAACCAGAAGGCAACTAAGAGCAGACGACCGAGACTTGGTTTACCAAACCAAGAAAACTCTTCATTCATGACAGCAACAGGAAGCAGAATAACCTATATCAAAAAGCAAAGGATAGGGCATATCTGTGAAGATCAATATTGGTGACATATCTCTCGTCCACACCTTCGCCCATTAATCGCTCCTCGAGCCTTCGACGCACCTTTTCTGCTTGTGCCAAGTCCCTAATCCCACACAGAACGTTCTCTGACTCCAGAGCCTGAATCCCGCATCATCCCAAGTCACTGTCACCCAGTCCCTACCGACGCATCGAGCCCTCCTGGTTCCATGACAATGACAACCCTATCTATGATCCAGCTTACAGGCCTAATCTCATAATCACAGATCATGACTTCGTCTTCATGGGCTTGGGTACGCCACATTCGAACAACTGACCGCCGCGCCCCGGTGGGTTCGTGAAAGACGTGAAAAGACAGAGTACAAGAAGAGAGTCAAGGCACAAGAACAATATGCTAAAGTACAAGTCCGCAAAGCATCTCACGAAAGAAAGAAGTGGAGCCTTTCAATAAGCTCTGATTGGCGGCCCCGGATGAAGGAGCAAGTTGCGTGGAAGCTACGCTTGTTCCTACAGTGACTCAATGCAATCAATCAATAGAAATTATTGTACAGGAGCATCAATTTAATTATTAAGTTGGTATCTAAAATTGTGATAAAAATAGTGTTCATAGCCTTCTAGTATCTGGTCTTCTTCCGTTGTGGTTGTTCTTCCTCTTCCTCATGATCACTGGCCTCTGCATACTGAGTCTCCGGCTGCGTCTCTTTCCACGCCTTCGTGAACATCGGATCCTTCTTTGCAATATCTGCATACTTCAACAAAGCTTCACGAGGATCCTCGTGGAGCATTTTCGCCAACGGAATACTCTCTGCGATGTGCTTCTCATTAGGCTGACTTTTAAGGAAAGGAGTCTTTGTTTGTGCCAAAGGTCGTCTGGGATCCTTCTTCTTGTTCTGGTCAGGACGGGAGCCAGGCAAGATTCCGTTGGGAGTCATGATGGCATCTCCAGATAGGCCAGAAGCCAGATCAACGGTACGTGACGGATCATCGTCAATATGGCGTTTCTTGGGAGCTCGAGACATGACCTCAACGGCTCCGCGGACAGATTTTTCGGGGTTGTACAGGACGTGAACCTCACCGTTGCCAGAGGTAGTCATAATCTGGTTGATCTTAGAGTGCCAAGTGACTGAGATAATCGGCGACCCCGGTGTTACGGGCGTCACGAGCTCTGGCTTCAAGTTGGCCGGGTTCAGTATGTGCAGGTGGCCAGTCGGCGCACCTACTAAGACCGATGTGCTATTAGGGCCATATTTGATATTTGACATAGGATAAGCCGCTGAAGTCGACGGATGGGAAACCGTAACCAGTGGCTTGGTGAAGTTCCGGAGATCCCAAAGCTCCACAGTATCATCGCTACTGCGACTGATTACCATGCGCCCATCACCAGAAACATCAAGTCCTGATGTCCATGTTCCTGGGGCATGAGCTTCTCTGACTTCCGCGGCTGGTCTCCAAAATGGCCCGTTTCCAGGGTACATAGCCAGAGAGCCATCGTCTGCCGCAGCAACAAGCACCGAGTTTCCACCAGAGGGAGGCGCTGCCCAAGATACTGTAGATACCTTGATGCGGCCGTTTTGTTGCGCAGACTTCGCCTTCCAGACAATGATATCCTTTTGTTTGCGGCGGTTGTTGACATCCCAGATGCGCAGAGTCGAGTCGGTCCCCGCAGTGACCAGAAGATTCCGATCAATGGGGTGCCAAGTACCCATGGAGATTTCCGAAATGTGGCCGGTCGTATTATGCATATCACGAAGATACATGTCACCCTTGACAAACTCTGTCAAAACCTCGCCATCTCTGGACAAGATCTTTGCCTGAGGATGAGCCGACGTCATCAAGAACGATCCGCCAACCTGAGGGTTGAACTCCACGTGATAGATTGGATGCGAATCTGCCGTAGTAGCACTGCGCGACTTGGTCTCCCAAGGATCAACTGTCCGGAAGGCTCTGATGGTTGTCGGTGTCATCGCCCCAAAATCATGTAATCGCACCGTGCAATCCATTGACCCTGTGACAAAGCGACCCCCCGATGGATCCAATGCCACTGATGTAACTCCCTTCTCGTGAGTCTTTACCACCATTTCATGCGACACCGGAAATTCATCCTCGTCATCTTCACTATCATCATCGTCATCGTCGGGATCGTCATCGTCATCACTGGCGGGTTTTGGCGGCGCCGCTGGTTGCGGGCCATAATCGTCATCGAAGTCGTCATCGGACTTGGCATCATCATCTTCATCTGAATCGACCCCGTATGAGACAAGAGCGGCCTTTGCTTTTGGAGCCTCCTTGATGACATGTCGTTTGCTGCGATCAATTTGTGCGGTGATGTTCGCCTCCCGGGCTTGCTTGCCAAAAGACTTGGGCAGGAACGCCCGCATAGGATCATCAAGCGCCAGATCGGGCTGTTCAATTTCGATTTCGTCGTCACTCATAATTTTAGATTCAAGTATGGCAGAATATAAATTTTGATAATTACAAAATGACCCAATGCTCATTGAATTCAGACTGTGATGGACGGCGCATTTTGTGAATCCCATCGCAGGCGGCAGAATTTATTTGGATATAGTGATTTTGCCTAATATGGAAGGTGGTGTAGGTAGGTTCCCGGTAAGACATACTTACCGAGAACTTGACCGAGCCTTAGATGCTCTACAAGATTACATACAAAATATTGAATTAATATATATTTTTTTTTCTTAGGGAAGGGGATATACCTATGCCAATAGATTTCATCCGTCCAGATGCTTATCCAGAACATTCTTGAAAGCCTCAACAAAATCGTAGCAATCACAAAAAGTGTTATACAAAGGCGCCGGTGCCACACGGATTACATCCGGCTTCCGATCATCAACCATCACACCTTGCTCCTCCAGACCTTTCATAACATCATCCAAGCTGATTTCCTTCAGCCTTAGACTGAGCTGAGCACCTCTCATCCTAGGATCCAGGGGAGTCAGAATCTGAAACAGATGTTGGTAGGCGGACCCCAAGCCGCTCAACAACAGATCCTCCAAGAACTTGGTAAGAAGTTCAGACTTGATACGGAGCTGGTTCATACCGCCAACTTCATGAAAAATCTCGAGAGAAGCGCATAGTGACGTAATGTCGAGAACGCTGGGGTTGCTCAGTTGAAAACCTTTAGCACCAACGGCCGGGTGGAAACGGTTAACCATGCCAAAGCGAGTAGACTTGTTGTTAGCCCACCACCCGGCGAGACGATTGGTATATCCAGATGGAGCGTTGATATCATCCGCTTCAGTAGTGACCATTGAATGTCTATCGTGGACGAACAGACCACCAATGGATCCTGGGCCAGAGTTAAGATATTTGTAGGTGCACCATATAGCGGCATCAATGTCCCAGTCATGCAGAGACAGAGGGACATTGCCAACAGCATGGGCAAGATCCCAGACAACAAAGATACCCTTAGAGCGCGCATAGCTAGTGATCTTGGGAATGTCAAAGAGCTGGCCAGTATAAAACTGGATACCAGGTAATAAGAGGATAGCAGTATCCTGAGCATGCTTATCAATCACAGACTTCCAAGTATCTTCAGTAATAATAGTTCCATCCGCAGAGTCAATGAAAATCATGGACTCCTCAGTGGTCAGGCCATGATGTCTGATTTGAGTCTCGACAGCAAACTAAGTCATATGTTAGTCTCTACATCACCTCCGGCAAACAGTGCTTATGGAACATACGTGATCGCTAGGGAAGGCCTTGGTCTCTAGGATAATCTTGTGTCTGCCATCCTTTTTGGGCTTGTAAAAGGCACACAGTAAAAAGTGCAAGTTGGCAGTCAAAGTCTGCATAACAGCAACTTCTGAAATTCTGGCACCGACAATCGGCGCAATCATCTCAGCCGCCCGATCATCCACATCAAGCCAAGTAGGAAGAGGAGATCCACTCAAGGGCTTAAAGTGGCCCTGGACACCCTGAGTACGCCAGGTGTTGAGGTATTGAGTGATCCGCTGGCTGGTGCGGCGGGGTTGAAGGCCTAGTGAGTTACCGACTAGATAAATGGCCTTGGGAGCAACTTGGTACTCAGCAGTATCGGCAAAGGCTACCACATGAAGTTAGTCAAATACGATATGCTGCAGATAGGTGGCAAGTCATGATCAAAATCCGATGGAGAGGTAATTTTTCATGGTGTGAGACATAATCCCAGATCACTTATTCTACATTACGTTTACCGTAGTGACCGAGTACCATGGATCCGGCGGGCAGCACCGCATCTGCGGTAGATCAAAACCCCCGCACTCAGTCCATTAGTTCAATTTGTGATGCCTTGTAGAAGCCGACTTGAGGTAATAAGAGTTCGTTACACTCACGTTCAGTTGTTAGGGTATTGCCGGTAATCTCTGCCTTGGTGGGGATGATGAACTCTTTGCGCGTAAAGGCCAAGCCATCTGACTCGTCCAACGACTCGGCGTCCTTCCGGATGTATTGGTGCAAAGGCATTGTGAACTTTGCTTGTCTTCTTGGATCAGAGATGTTAAAATGTTGATTCATGTGTTTAGGAAAACACAGACAATAATTTAGGGGTGATGGATGTGGCAATTGGGGCCGACGATGTTGAATCTAAATGTCAAATGTGTACAAATATGAGATGACCACTCAAAATACAACTCAGGTTTCTGACATTCCGCTTTTCCTAAAAGAGTAACTCCCTCAAGCCTAATGATTCCAAGTGTTAAAAATCTACGATAGGATTATCACAGAACTAAATACCTGATGGCTCTACTGGTAGCAATAGCATTAGAAATATAAGGTTGATTGGTCCTAAGACTTTTCTTATAAAAAGCCTTGGCTTTTTTTTTCCATTCTCATAGCATCATGAATCACTCACTGAAAATTAAAATGACGTACATCGAGCCCCACATTCTCTGGGTTATGTTCATCGTAACCCTAAATATCTAGTTATCCCTGTATGAACCAGACAACCCAACCCTACGAACAGCATCCTATGTCACATGGACCTTTAACCTACAATATATATCTCTTTACTGTATATCGGCTACCCAATCTAAAATAAATGGTTTGATCACGTCGGAGCACCCTCGCATCACGACCAGCCCGCGTGTGAAAATTATTACCTAACATCAACACCAATGGTTGGACTTTTCTCCGCATTTGACATCCATGTGGAGGTCATCATGCAGACCTTTCTACACAGTTATTTAACACATCACGATTCCATCTTGGTGATGTCTCGATATCAAGGTGTGGCTCAGCTTACTTGGGGCTAAGTCAAAAAACGGACCTGTTCAGCCGGATTGTTTCATTGATGACCAATTTTATGATCCTTGATGACAAGTCAAAATGCAAGGCGGGACTCCAAATTTGATTCCGGTTGGTTTTTTCGGTCATTTGCAGTTGTTAATGTTGATGATGTTTACGCCCGGCTTTAACATCCCGGAACCCGATGGAACGACCGCATCCTAGGGTCGGATATCATTCACTTTGGTTATTTTGCTTGCATGCTACATATTGCCACAACGTGTCTGATAATTGGATAATTTAAACCCGGATGGCCACACTGCTTGAAACCCGGTCGTCTTAGAACAGCCGTCACTTGATTGGGTAAGTTTTCAATAGATGTATGTTACAGTGTCTCAAGACACTAACAAAAAAAGAAAACAAAGAGACAAAAGCCGATATGATCCAATCCATAAAATCACTGCTTGAAGCGTGGTAGCAGCGACTGTCCCTCAGTAATAACTTCAAATTCTGTGTGTGTGTGTGTACATATATAGTTTTGGAAGGGTTCATCAGGTCTCATCATCAGTAATTAATGTTCAAGATATGCTTGGTCGTTGTCGTAATTGTTGTGTTTCTCAGAAAACCTCATCTCTCACACACCAAGTAGTTCGACACTACAAACACAGTTGTTTCTGCAATACAATTGTTGTCAGATTATAAGGGCCATATTGAAGTCCGTAATCGACGTGGTGTCAGTTGTTCATCATAACCGGACGGCCCACTTTTCCGCTGTGAATAGTTTTTGAGGAACGCCTTGAGTTGTAGTCTTCTCCATGTGTTTGCTATATTTGCGGGGAAGTGTTTAAGCCACAGAGTTGGAGAAATGTCAACGGGAATTCCTTCTTTGGCAGGATGGTTGCCGGTAATGTCTCCCGAACAGAGCCTCGTTTACTTTAATAATTTAATGCTACTTGGAGATGTGAGTGAATATCGCTTACAGTGAAGGCTGTCATACTTAAGAAGCTTTGTCGGGCCCCTGGAAAGATTGTCTTGCCATGTGTTTCTTTTCCGTTTTCGAGGTATGTACCTTTGACTTCAGGTTCAAGCTGATTGGAAGACACTTGGCATCTGCATATGGAGATTTCATCATCATGAAACAGATTGCCCAATTTTGGAAGTGACAATCAAGACAACACTGTGCCTTTACACTGTTTTATGATTGGAAGTCGCAAAGCACAACATTGATCTGCCTCCAACTGCCTGTGTGGTCAGTGACGAGCAAATTCGGTAGTTCACGATGTTGTTTTGTACGTAATAGACTGCCGAGTGATGTGCATGGCGGATAAGCTGGAAAGCACGGGGTCATGTCTGTGCTCAATAGTTAGTTTGTCCA
Source organism: Ambrosiella cleistominuta (assembly GCA_017139545.1). Taxonomy (NCBI): domain Eukaryota; kingdom Fungi; phylum Ascomycota; class Sordariomycetes; order Microascales; family Ceratocystidaceae; genus Ambrosiella; species Ambrosiella cleistominuta. The sequence continues at coordinate 67,196 of JABFIG010000107.1, read as the reverse complement.
TAATGCATTTTGGGCCGTCAAGAACTTCATCTCCTCCCATCAACCCTGTTGAAAGAAGACAATTCTGAAATCTCTGTCGACCCCGTGACACTATGACTAGCAAGGAATGGCTGTGCCTGAGAAGCGGGAATGGAGGTTTTGCTAGATCTCGGCAAGTGGCGCTGTCTTAGTCAGAATATTGTTACCCAGTCCGTCGAAAGGCCGAATTACGGTAGCTATTTGTTATTGATTCATCATGTTGGCGTCATAAATCTCCAATATCTGTTTTTTCACCTAGAAAAATACAGGAAACCTATCTATATCTATATTTACCGAGAAAGAAAAGAAGAAAAAAAAGCTCAGTAAACTTCATCGTGCATAAACTCCATCAACAGTTTCTCCAACTTCTCATCAATTCAAAGTCTGTATCCCCATCTAGACGTTATTATTGGGTAACAGGATTCATTTCCTTAGAAAATTCTCCCCAGTCGTCTCTTAAAATCGATTGTGTTGATCGGTTCCTGACGGTCTTGACTTGAACAAAGCACATCACGTCTACGAAAGCCCCGCGTCTACAGCCCCATCACAATCATGAATTCCCCAGATTTTCCGGGACCCCTTCCATCCAACAATGATGCTGTGAAGTAATAAGATAGTAATGAAAACTTGCCCTGTCGCAGCCACATGATGCTATAATGTCAATAGAGTAATCGCTCCATCCATTTGCCATATTCTCTATAACCTCTGGATAATAAGCCCCACCATTGTGATCCCGTCCGCACCGACAGATCCCGTTGGCCGTCGCCCATGGTCAATCATGAAGAATTTCGCTTCGGTTCGGCATTCACTATACATTCGGAAGCATAGATGATTGGTCTCTTCTTTATTTATTGGACGTGGCTGGACTATTTATGAAAGAATTTGATTCCCGTTTGAGTAATCGAGTATTTGGGGAATAACTTCACAAGTCACTCCCTACATGGATAGCTTTATCAGATCACGAGGTGCAACATCATGACCATAAACCCTGTTGCCATGACTAATATGTACAACTTGGGCATATAAGCTCGGTTATAACTGGTTCAAAAGGAGTCCCTTCGGTGACCGTATCCCAAGTGAATGTTGATAAGACCAAGTTTAAATATTTGGCTATTGTTGTTTTTGTAACGAATATGACTTGTTAATCATTAAGCCAGGGGTTGCAATACGATAAGGGTTAATATATAAATGACGACAGCTGGTGACAGCTGCCCATAAGCAAAATTCAACTACCGGGCTTCCAGAACCATTAAAGAATTGTAGAATCAACTTAGAATCACTTTTAATGGAATTCTTTGAAAAGTTGCCATGGCAGATTAGAAATTTCAATCACCATTGCTTTACTATCAGCGAGTCAGAAGCCTCTACGCCATCGCTACTATGCAATTCTCAATCAGAAGTGGGCCGGGCCGGTTCCTGATTTTGTGGAAGTGCAAAGTGGATCTTCTACAACGATGGCGTTTAATAATACCACAAAATAAACGTCTACATTTTTAAGTTAAAATCTAGGTTTAATGCATTCCCCTTCTGTGAGTAAGTGACAAGGGAGGTCATACCGCTGGAAGTAAGGTCCGAAACTTGGTGCATAGTCGGAGGTCATGGGCGAGATCTTACATTAGGAAAGGCTCAGCCGTTTTGAGTTACAGCTTATCATGATTGATTACTTGAGATGAAATCTATATATTTCGGTCATGCAGGTGACAATTCTGGCCTTGAGATCAATGTAACCAGTCATCAATCATCAATAGAAGTCATTGAACTGTTCAAACACCACTAGTTTTCAAATTATGGAGTTATATATATTATGTGCCAAACAAGATACATTGAGTTTCTCAAGATCGTTGTATCAAGTGCTCGTGGCTATGAAAATCTTGGTACTGTCGACCGACATATCGATGGTCAAGTGTCATATGACTATTGAGAAATATTCGTGATAAATTGATCAACTGCCAAGATCAATGCATTTCTCCACTTATAGGCCACATCTCCATACATCATCCCTGTCCCGGAACAACCAGAAAAAAGCTTTGAACCTCAGGCCATCATATTTCAATACAGGGAAACAATAAAGTGCATAAATAAGAAAGATCCTGCACGATCAAGGGTTAACCGACAACGAACGGGGCTGAAAACGCACATGAGATGCAGGGAAGCATTTGTTGGTCAATGACGAGATAAGTTCAATCCCTCATAGCAGCTTCTTGATAGACGTAGCTATTTTGATTGAACGCAGATGGTCCCCGAAAATGTGATGATGTACCACCAAGTGTGTATAGCACGTACAGAGTTCGAAAACCTGCTCTGAGATCATCAAGGTCAGTTATGAGTTGTTGCCACATCTGTGGGCTCAATTACATAGTAGCTACATGATGCCATTGCATGATTGCCACCTCCAGGTGTGTATCTGAATATGTCTGAATATGTACTATATATTAAATTCTGAGCTAGTGAAGTATCAAGATTCAGTAGATAAACAAGATCCCAAAGCCCTACAACACTTAACAACAAGGCCTAGAACTTGATTGTATATCCAGGCACTGGTACTTGTACTCTGAAGTATGCTGCATCCGTCTATCCTTCTCCCGCCTGTCATGGAAGCTTAGAAAGAAAAAAAATCCTCCCCATCTTTGATCCCTCAAGATAACCACCCGCATCCAAAATTAGCCCCAGCCAGTGATAGCACGCGCAGAAATCTACACTTTACATCAAGTGGGCACTCATCACGATCTGTTATTAATTTCTGCCATGGAAACAAGTTTATGACGTTCTTAGATATTTCATATGACGAAGATTCACGCCCCTCGGAACAGAAAAAGTGGAGTGCGGAAGGATGACTTGATAACCTAAAAACGAGGGCCCTTGAAAAGATATCGCGACGGCGAGGAAATCATAGATGGCTCCTAGGCTTATGATTGACTGAAGTCTCTGTTGTGGATTTTTTATTGCTAAGTTATATGAGTCCAGAGTAAATACTTGTAATGATTATTTGATGATTCCAGGTTGAGAAAGAATACTGCAGGTCAAGGTGAGGATGCTTACCGACCTGCTAAGTTGGACCATATGAATAACCAGCGCTAGCCGCGTGGCACAGACAATTCCTAGCATCAACAGGGCCCATCAATTCGGCAAAGGACGGCAGTTATTCAAGGCTGGATACGATCCCATCGATAATACTCAATAAAGATTGTGACATGAATTGGATATGACGGTGATGGAGACATCGTCAATCCGAGACCACATAACAATGGGTATCATTTGCAAAGAAAAAAAAGATGACTTGGATAAGTGTGGATATTGGATACTGGAGCCTTGGGCTTTCATTACGAACATTATGAATATATTGAATTGGCGACGATTTGATCTTGTAACCAAAGCTGTGTAGTGCCAGCGGTCAACCACCTCAGTTCCAAGATGATGAGAGTCATTCTCCTGAAGGGAGAGCTGCGGACAAACCTATAAATTAATCTAGTTCATCTAGTCTCTTTTCTCTTCAACAAGAAGATACAAACAACTAAAAAGGTCAACTATAATCACGATGATCAATTGAGTAATGGGCCAGGTAATAATGCTGGTGAGCAAGTGGGTCATATGACAACTTTTGGACGAGGGGTCCTTGATCAATGGTGTAGGATAGGGTTATAATAGATGGAAATTGTTTACAAGTTGGAGAAGTCAACAAAAAAAAATAGAACAAGGAAACCAGCATGTGTTCTTTGGGGGGATTCTGATGATTTGATGTTGATACTTGGCCTTAAAAATGATGCTCATGATGCTGGTATCAACACCAAGTTCAAGCACGCAATAACACAGGGGGAAAGAACCACGATTGCTGATGAACTTTCCTAATTGGGCTAAATATTGCCCGCACCAACTCCATCCAGCCTTCGACCTCGAATTTCCATGTTTTGATCAACCGTATTGAATACCAACGACTATATACAACTGCGTGGTGCTTCATTGACATTGACCCAACCTTGGGAATTCTGCTCCTGAAATATTCTCTTAAATTTTCTCTCCAAGTGCAGCGGTGAATAAGGCTATTTTTTTTTCTAGCATCTTGGGCATGCAACCATCAATGTTAGTCACCAGTCTTGCATAGCCTGGACCCGATTTGACGATGCTTGTTTGATACTAACCAGCGCCCGCAAAATGAAAATTTTAACTCCTGATGTGCCCATACGTATGGACTGTGATGCCCCGTTTCATATCCTTTACAACCTATGTACAATGCAAATGAATGGATTCCGTTCTATATGGTGCTTCCAGCACTTGTGTGTGTACTTGGCTGTTTGGCTAGTATTAGAGTCTTCTATGTGCAACTTGTCGCATATCGGGTCTCCGAAGATGACGCTTGCTTTGCCCTTTTTTTCTCAACGTGTGGCACCGACAAGCCCATCGTGTTCACGAAACAACACTGGCATAAAAATAGTTCATGATAGTTGAATCCGTGCTTCGTGAGGCAGTGAACAGCCACAGCAATTCCCCAAGAGTCATGTTGAAACACGAGAGGCGGCCGATTAAGAGATAAACCCCAATTATTTTATCACTGGTGATCATTATTCCCGAGTTGGATAGAAACGTCCATATAGTATATATAATCTAGAACCGGTATAAAAATAAAAATTCAACTCACACTGTGTGAATGTATGCGTAGGCAAATTATAGTCTTTTAAACTGTATATACAGGTATCTTTGACGATGGATTTTGATGTAGATGTACCTCTGTGGACTTCTGATAGTGAGTGGGTATACCCGTTGGTCCCTGGTGATAACCATGATGTTTGAGAACGAGTAAGCACTTCATTGAGAACCCTTTATACTCGAGACCTCCATTTGGTGATGAAGTAACGAATATGCAATAGCTTTTATAGGTATCAAAACGAAGCTTTCTTCAACCAAAATTACATGGCACCGGTCTACTGTATTTCCTGTCTTTGAATGATAGTCAAAAAGCCAATATCAAATTGTAACCAACTGACTACTTCTCTCAAAATACAAACCCTGTTGCAAGCCAACCCTTTTAGTGCCTTCAGTACTCGTGGTCTAGATCACAGGACCTCTAATACTGTGGTTCTAGCAATATTTCCGGTTACGTGCCGCTCTATCAAGGCCTGAGTTCCGCTGAATTTTGTAAGAATACAGAAGGCCCAATACATGTATTGAAACAAAAGAACCTTGAAAGCTTGATAAAATACAAATATTTTATAGTCCGATACTCAATCCCGTTTCTATGCCGTTTTTGTTTGTAAGTGGGAAAATATGTAGACGAATTAAAGCTTTTGTTCGCGATGTTGAGAAAGACTAAGAATAGTGATCAAACTACAAAAGGGCATCATCCCCTTTCCTGTTTTGCTGCTATATTTCATTATTATCATCGCAATAATCATCTTGTTCAAATTTATAACTTCATCGGCTATTACGCTGATACCAGAAATCTCTATGTACCAGTCTGTTTCTTTTGCTTCCGGTTTTACACATTAACTGATATCTGTGATATAATTTTTTTGTATTATCATCAAACCCTCGTTGTCTGACACGTCGATATATCTTTCTTTTATGGTATGCAGTCCCCCTATCTTTTACCCTTTACACCTTTACCTCTCTTTCCTCTATATAGCACTTGTGCTGCCAGCTTCATATCTATTTGACTACAATGTCTCCCGTCATTACTGCTGTGTGAGATGCTGATATCTCATGTCTCACCCAACTCCCTTGACTCGATGCTTTTCAAATCAAGATCCTGAAGTCAGGAAATACTTATACACCAGAAAATCAATTGCGGGCTCTCTTGTGGTATCTTGACCGCTCTGTATTATAGCCAAACGTTCTGATTCTGTGAGCACCGGCTACATTTGTAATACATTGCGTTGGGAGCACTTATGGCAACTGCTGATCACAGTGAGAAGCCCTGAGCATATTTTGCTATTTGTCTTACATAAAATTCTCTAGCCCGGGCCCAGTGGCCCTTCCCGAGTGGTCGATACTCCGTTGCATCCGCTTGTCTGCACCTCGCCTCCCGCGTTTTCGTGCCCACCACATCATTTTTGTCTACCATAGCAACCCCAAAACCCCAGCTTTGCGTTCCGCTCATATGATAAGAAGAGCAGATGAGAAAAAGCTCTCGGCCCGTGATTTTTCCTAAGCCGAGCTTCTTTCCTGTTTTATCTTGTCAGTGGCATGTAATTTCGGGCCTTCCTCATATCATCAACCCCTAGTCAAAATTCAATATCGTTGTGTGTAAGTACCTTCTTTCATTGGAAGAGTTTAAGCTTTCTACGTTAGTTCTAAGTATGTACCCACGAATTCTACTGTTTTGTACTACTATTCACGTGCACGAAGAGACAGTCTATACTCTGATCGAATGGCAGTCACGTTTTCTGGGTATAAATACATAGCAATATAGTGATCCTTATCTCACTGTTAGGTTGAGTCTCACCGCTTGACTCTACGCCGCATAAACATTATGGCAACACACAATGCAAAACATCACTGGTATCCGATTGGCTTCGCCGCAACATCATGAAGCCTTGACTAGTCGGTCGTTGGAATTCTCATGTTTCTGATTTGGCACTTGCACACTTCTGTTATCTTCCTCTTCTCTCTACTCCGCCACCCATTTTCTGAGCCCTGGGGACACAAAGCAAATATTTAGAAAAGTTTCTATGAAAAGCAACACAAGTCAGGCAGGGGCCAACAAAAGATAAGGAAAACTTCGGCCTGGGTTCCTTTCAATTCCTGGTGCGCTGAATCTGCCGTTGGGCTATGGAGATATGTATTTCCTGCTGTGTTGGTATAGTTTCCAGCCGCCGCAAGGTATCATTCTGGTGCATCATTGCCGCTTGCTTTTCTCATTGATTTTGAAGATTTCTTGCGTCATAGCTCGTACCTTGTCTGTAGTTATTATATACTATAGTCGAAGGGAAAAGGGGACTAAGCAATATCGAACACAAGCTCATTGAAGGGAACAGTGAGAGTTAGTTGGGCTCAGGAGATACTCTTCGTCGCTTGACCTTATCAGTGACTCGGCAGTTTCCCAAATTTGCGGCGATCAATTGTCTTTTTTTTTTTTTTTAATCACGAGCTTTCCCAAAATTTCCATCAAGTGCAGAAATTTCCTATTTGGGACTTGTTCGTAAACCCTTATCGCCCCCCTCATCGTCACACATAAACTGTCCCTGCGATTGATCATTGCGGGCCTATGATAATGATGACCAGTCATGAGTATGACCACCGAATTATCTTGGTATCTCAGTTATTACCTAGAGTACTTGTTCTTGCCGTCTTCTGTTTGTGATTATGTGCAGGAACATATTATTTCTCGGCGTGTTTCTGGTCTCGGCGTTTTTCTTACCCTCATTTCTCTCATCACCTATCTCATTCTTTGTTTTACACTTCACACATTTCTTCATCCTGTCCATCGACCTTATCAAGGTTGTTCCATCGGAGCGAATGCTGACTCGCTACAGCCCACTTCCGTAGCTTAGCTTTCCATTTAGTGCTTCGTCCACTCCTCCCTGACACCAACACCAATCCTTTCATTCTGCGGGTTGTGAATCATCAAGGTATGCGCTTTCATCTATGTTTTCATTCATCATAATTCATGGCCCCGGATATATTGAGATGTACCATTTGCACCTCGCTGTTTTCTGTTTTCTGCGCCCCATCTATCCCCTGAACTTGTCTCGTCCTTATCAGTCAGCCCTAGGCTTGTTGCGCCTGAGCTGAGGCCGGGCGTTGCTTGTAGCCACCCAGTAGAACGAGAATCATAGCTCCTCCTGGCCGGACCGTTCTTGTGCTTGTCCCTCCGTGTTCTGTGCACCAAACATTCGATAAGCGAGTCTTTGTTTCTTCTATTTTGGTGCCCCCTTAGCGGTGTGCAGCACCACCATTTCAGAAACAGGATCCGTTAATTTGTGTTGCATCAACTGGAACGGCAGATAACCAGCATCCCGTCACCTCAGCGCAGCAGACGGTCGTCTTGGTTCCTCAATTTCCGCTCCTGTTCACCTGATTCCGCTTTGTATCATTGATCCTGTTGCCCTTCATCGCCCTATTAAACCCTTCCAGCCATGTTAGTGATATATTGCCCAATACATGGAATACTTTACCTAAGTTGGTATAATCCTGTGATTGGGCCACTCCCCTCGGTTCATACACCGTATCTTTCCACTGATTCCTTTCGGCCTTTCTACCAACTTCAACACTGATGGTGTTGGTTTGTGCTGAAGTCTTGAGGTTTAGCCATATTGTTTTACTGCTATGTTTGACACCTTGATGCAAAGAGGCTGAGGGGAAGTGTGGCTTTACCACAAACCTAGTCCATTGTCTGGGGACATGCTAGGTGTCCTTCATCAATTGATAACGGACACTGGACACGAGTTTCGAGTTGTGTGTATCCTTTCATGATATATAAAGACCTATTTAGCACCTCTCTGCTCTCCCTTTTGCCACATATATTCAGCCATACTTCACCAAGCCCATCATGAGTTTTACCTTTTTGTTTTTCTTATAGACTTATACCGCTACTACATCATCCAACTCCATTGATACCCTTTACACTGTCCCACACTGAGCACCTACATACATACTTGTATTCATTACTTGACTTACTGTTAATTCATTACACCCTTTTCTATCACGATGTTAGCCCTGAGCTTGAACACCACTGACCTCGCCGCGCCTACTGATAGATCTTCAGAACTCGGTGACTTTGCTCAGGCACCCACATCAACCACAATGGCGGAAGTTGCTTCTCCCCGTTCGGCTAAGCCTACCCCCCAAATCGCGCATCTTGCGATGCCTCTGAAGGCCCGACTTAATGGTAACGGCCACCGCACGTTGCGGTCTGCCACTGTTGGTTATGTTGCTGAAGCTTTCCAGGGCAAAGCCGATCAGATGGCCGAAGGTACGTTTGTTGATTTTTGTTTCTTTTTGCATGATTGTGGTTTTGAGATTGTGGAGGGGTGTTCAAAATTTCCTGTTTTGGACATATGCTCCACTCGAGAGACTACCCTTCTACAATAATTCGCTGTCTTTGACACCATAGCTAATCATCATTAATGCTGCAGTCAAGAACATTATCACCGAGTCTGCCCTGATCCCCCAGGACATCATCGACACCCAGATCGCTTGGTTTTACAACGACCTTGGAATCGATGATGGCTACTTCAAGATCGAGTCACCGGCGATCGTCGCCAACCACATTACCTCACTCTACGCTGCCAAAGTGGCTTCCATGTCACGCCAGGATCGCCGGGAAGAGATCCGTCTTGACATGGAGTCATCAGACCACGCCATCTATATTGATACTAGTGAGCCTGGCGTCACCGTTTTGGATGGCCCTCGTTATGAGGAGCGCCTAGAGGCCAAGTACCTAGACTCCACCAACCCCAATAAGTTCCGTGTCGAAACCTTCCGCTCCCCCGGTGTTCTCGGTGCTAGCCCCAACTCCAAGGCTACTCTTCGCTGTTACTTTGTCTACCAGTGCCTTTTCAAGCAGAAGCCTGAGGAGACTGATCCTTCAGAATCTCGCCTGGAAGTTGTTGCCGACCATGGCTTCCTTCAAAAGGCTACTGAAAACACCAAGCAGATCTACCAGGAGATCATTGAGTTAGCTGTCTCTCGTACTGGCCCCGTCATCGAGGTTTTCGATGTTGAGGGCATGGCTGAGAAGCGTCTCGTCATTGCTTTCCGTTCCCGCACTGCCCGTGGTATCTTTTCTGCCTTGTCTGATCTCTACCACTACTACGGTGTCACTTCTTCTCGCAAGTATGTCGAGCAGTTCTCCAATGGCATTACTGTTATGTCTGTCTACCTTCGTCCGGCTCTCAACCTTCAGGGTGATTTCCTTTCAATCGAACAGTCCATCCATCAGATCACTAAGGAGATCTCGCTGCTGTACTGCATGCCTCAGAATAAGCTTCAGTCTGTCGTTACTGCCGGCGAGCTTAGTCTCCAGGAAGCCGTCTACGGTCACTGTGTCTGGGTCTTTGTCCAGCACTTCCTAAACCGTCTTGGACCCGAGTATGCTTCATTGGAGCAGCTGCTTGGTGTTGATAATAATGCGCACGCTGCCCTACTCTCCAAATTGAAGCGTCGTCTCCGCACTGAGACTTTCACTCCTGATTACATTCTTGAGATCATCAAGTCTTACCCTGAGCTTGTTCGCACTCTGTACGCCTCCTTTGCCAGTGTACACCTCTCTGTTGGGCCTGGCTTTGAGCGTCATACCATTGCTCCTACACCTGCTGTTGAGGTCATGTCTGACTCCAAACTTCGTGACTACATTTCCAAGTCTGTTGCCAATGAGCACGAGGAGATGGTGCTCACTTCTTTCCGGATATTCAACAACGCCACCCTGAAGACCAACTTCTTCACTCCCACTAAGGTTGCTTTGTCTTTCCGTTTGGATCCCTCTTTCCTCCCCAAGACTGAATACCCTAAGCCTCTGTATGGCATGTTCCTCGTCATCTCTGGTGAATGCCGCGGCTTCCACCTCCGTTTCAAGGACATTGCTCGTGGTGGCATTCGTATCGTCAAGTCTCGTAGCAAGGAGGCGTATGCTATCAACGCTCGCAACTTGTTTGACGAGAATTATGGTCTTGCCAGTACTCAGCAGCGTAAGAACAAAGATATTCCGGAAGGTGGCTCCAAGGGTGTAATCCTTCTTGATGCCAAGTCCCAGGACAACGCCCGCGAGGCTTTCGAGAAGTACATTGATTCTATTCTTGATCTGCTGCTTCCTGCTCAGACTCCGGGGATAAAAAACCCCATTGTCGACCTGTATGGCAAGCCTGAAATCCTGTTCATGGGTCCCGATGAGAACACCGCCGACCTGGTTGACTGGGCTACTGAGCACGCCCGTCTCCGTGGTGCTCCTTGGTGGAAGTCATTCTTCACTGGAAAGTCTCCCCGTCTTGGTGGCATCCCTCACGACCGCTATGGTATGACTACTCTGTCTGTTCGCGAGTATGTCAAGGGAATCTACCGGAAGCTTGAGCTGGACCCCTCTACTGTCCGCAAGATGCAGACTGGTGGACCCGATGGTGATCTCGGTTCCAATGAGATCATTTTGGGTAACGAGAAGTACACCTCGATTGTCGATGGATCTGGTGTTTTGGTCGACCCTAACGGCCTTGATAACAAAGAACTTCTGAAACTTGCCAAGCGTCGTGTCATGATCAATGAGTACGATCTCTCCAAGCTGTCAAAGGATGGGTATCGCGTTCTTTGCGACGATTCCAGCGTTACTCTTCCCACTGGTGAAGTTATCACTAACGGTACCGCTTTCCGCAACACTTTCCACCTGCGCCAGACCAATCACACAGACATGTTTGTTCCTTGCGGTGGCCGTCCCGAGTCCATTGATCTTCTTTCTGTCAATAAATTGATTGTTGACGGCCGCACAACCATCCCCTACATTGTTGAGGGCGCCAACCTTTTTATTTCCCAGGATGCCAAGCTCCGTCTTGAGGAGGCAGGCTGTATTCTTTTTAAGGATGCCTCCACCAACAAGGGTGGCGTCACTTCCTCCTCCATGGAGGTTCTGGCTGCTCTGTCATTTGACGATGAAAACTTCATCAAGCACATGTGTGTTGATGCTAAGACTGGCGAAGCTCCTCAGTTCTACAAGGACTATGTCAAGGAGGTCCAGGCCAAGATCTGTGAGAATGCCCGCCTTGAGTTCGAGGCATTGTGGCGCGAACACGATGAGACCGGTATTGCCCGTAGCATTCTCTCTGATAAACTGTCCATTGCGATTACTACTCTCGATGAGCAGCTTCAGCACTCAGATCTTTGGTCTGATGAGAAGACTCGCCGTGGTGTTTTATCTCAGGCTTTGCCTAAGCTTCTTTTGGACAAGATTGGCCTTGATACCATTATTGAGCGTGTTCCTGACAACTACATCCGTGCTATTTTTGGATCCTACCTAGCCAGTCGCTTTGTCTACCAGTATGGTAGCTCTCCTGATCAGTTCGCTTTCTTTGACTTGTAAGTTAAAGTTATATCGTCCCTTACCTGGTAACCTTTACTAACAACTTCACAGCATGAAGAAGCAGAACGCTCTTTTTGCTTAGAAGGCACAACTTTGGGGATGGATTCTCATAATGTTTGATTTATTGTATTCTTGATTAGCGTTATTCATTTCAGTTTTAGCGTTTTGTTTTGAGATTGTTCCCTTTTCCGATCACAATACTATCCAGAGCATCTCAAGATCACCTGGGTCTGTCTTGAGCATTGGTACACTAAGAATTCTTCCCCTTTGTGCTTAGTGAATTGATGACGGGGCCGATCTGGTGGTCTCTGGTATTACCAAGACGCTTTCCAGAAAAAAAAAGCTAGGCTTTTAGATGTTTTTGTTTTATCCAAATTATGATTGATTGCTTTTGCCTTCTCTCGATTGGTAATAGGTGAAGGGTTACGATGTTTATACTCGATGGTAATATAGTACATGTTTATCGATTCAAAACGAACAAGTGATGTCCAGATTCTGCACCTTGAACTTGAACATCTGTAACCGTTGTTAGCTGCCACACTAGGAAATTAAGACCCTGGATTCTGGTTGACATTAGCCACTGACATACAAGCCACGCGCAATTCAAGGGAACCATACTGTTTTTTGGATGGGAGGCTCTTGGTTAAATTGAGATTGGGGTTCTAAGTGGAATGTGAAGGACACAGGCCAGTGTTAATGCTCTGTTGATGGATATATGCTCATCAATATATTTGTGATGAAGCGGCAGTAGGATGATGAAAAAATAGGACTGCTCCTATAACCCTAGCTTGTCGCGAGCTCTAGGGTTGCAGAATTGATTGTCAATAAAATATATGTAACATCTAAAAAAACTTTTTCAATACTATTGTCGGACAGAGGAAACAATAAAAGCATCACTTCTACATTTCCAGTCTTGTTAATTGATGCAACGTTAATTCTGACGCCAGTGGCAGATGGCACTAGGCTAAGCGTAGAGAGAGACGCTTGTATTCAAACAGGTTTAAGGCCAAATGGTGTGTTGGTTTAGTGTCGGTTATAACGGGTATAATGGCCAGGGCAGCTTGTTTGTTGCATGAGGATGAAAGGGAAGAATAAGCTGGGAAATCGATAACCAAAGACGACATATTGGACAATGTGTGGCAAGTGATGGCAGGAGGTGTGAGTGGTTCCTGCATGAGAGATGGCCATTGGGGACTCCTGTACTTGGGATATGAGGATGTGGCTCGTCTTTAGAGGTTTGGTTACTCAGAGGTTGTCGATTGCAGATGTTGCAACATGAAGGATGCTGACACTTTCGCCTATGCAGTTTCCCCGCAATGCATCGGGAATAGGTGGTTGATTATCATGACGTCTATCTATATATGTATGCAAGCCTTGAACAAAGCCACCTACCTTATCATCATATTATCATGATCATGAATATTAGTAGAGAGGATTTGAGTCAAAGATATAACAACTTGCTTTCTGAATCTAGTGTATAAACCCAAAGTATCTAAAATGCCCTTTGTACTGGTCCAAGATAGCTATTTGCCGTCTTTGCGCGACGGTCGTTTCCTCTAAAAATCTGTCCTTTCCCCTTTGAGAATCGTGATGATGAATGATGGATTCAGTGTTTTCACTCCTTCTGTTTTGTAAACGGTAGCGTAGTTTGGGCTTCCTAGACTTTTCACTCAGTTCCTTGTTTCTCAGAAAATCTTCCTTTCAACTGAATTTATTCCTCTTCTTCTTTTTCTTTTTGTATTTGCTGTCAAGCATCGTCTTTCTTTATTGTCACGAGCGTACTGTGTTGTAGTTGTTTGTTGTTGTTGTTGTTGTTGGGTTACTTGTTTGCTTACTCGATTCTTCTGTCGAACTAACTGTCTTTCATCTCCCGACAAAAGGAATATCAACAAATACACATTAATCACATCGTCTTCTACATTAAATTCACCCGCGGTGGGAGCTCTCACATTCTTTTATACACTACCAAATCTGAAACGTTGTCCGCATTGCGCCTCCTCGACTTCAACCATTGGTCCTCACAAAACTATCCAGAAAACGCCCCGGTTAATTCACTCATTTAGTTTCGAGCGATCGTCGTCGTGTCTGTTTTGCAAAAACACCAGCGCCTTTCAGATACATTGAGCGACCAGACGATCAATCGGCCTAAGCTGTAACTACCTAGTGGCGTTCATCAACTACGTAAGTTAACTTTTCTGACTGTCCACAATATACTGTCATAGACCGTCCAATATCAGGCCCTGTCGTAAGATGGCGCCCACGTGTGGCAACAACCGTTGCTTTTGCTGGGTGCCCTTGTCTCTAGATAGGCACCTGTCCCGAATTTTCAAACATACAAGCACTTGTGATCAACGGTCAATCTAAATATCAAAACATCGTGATATATATATATTTGAACTTGTAGTCATCTATACATGGAGTACGAGTCACCCATACAGCCTACTTCATGCACATGAACTTCAAGTTGATGTTTCCTTGAATCGCATCACCGATGGGAGTGTTTTGTCGGTGCGCGTGTTTCATGATGTTGTGATGGAGCTTTGAATTTGTATGGTGTGGGGTCAGCCATGTTGGTGCCATGTTGATTGTCGGGAATGCCCAGTGGTGGACCTGTATATAAATGGAGTTGATATTACTACTCTATCTCTGCGGCTCAGAACTAAAGAGCATACTGCCGTTTTGGGATGATGGTGTACTAATTTATGTTAATTAATGATTGTAAATAGTTTCTTGTCCATTATATACATACCTACACACGATTCGCGGCCTTTCTCGTTACCCCAGAACTGTCTGCCTCTCTGTACCTACAGAGCTTATATTTACATCCGGACTGAGCAGCTGAGTTCCGCAACAATCTCTACTACTGGCCAGTCCTACATTCGTCCTTGTCAATCTGTGACCGTGACTATCGCAGGAATTCGCAGGTACTAGAATTTATCATAGTCCTTGACCCTCCGGTTGAAAAAAAGGAAACACCATCAATCGCCATTGGAAAACTTTGTTCATGATGTCTCAAGCATTAGGAAAGGCACCAGCCAGTAAGTTTTACCAAATAATATTTGATATTTCTCATCACGTGAATCAAATGTTACGTTCGTTCATTTTAAAGGGACAGGCTATTTTGCGCCGTGCTCTTGGGCTAGACATAGTCTAGTGATATGCCATGTCATGTATATCGAATATACACAGCCCTTAGTGTTTCATCTACATCCGATTTCTGGTATGATCACTTCACGAGCAAAATAAATGAGTGGAGAGTTCTCTCGTTTCATGTATAAAATTGGTATCGTATTCCTTCTATAAGCCATTTCCTACACACCAACATTCGTCCCATCCACTAGGTCTATTTAGGTGATCATCAAGTCCCTATGATCTGGGATGGATATATCTATAGAGACTTTATTTATCTGTTTATCAATTGATGGGTCGGCATCGTGATAGCAATCCCTAATCCTATACCCCTGGATCAGATACTACATGATATATACATTACCAACCGCAGCAACAACCAACTCATTATACCATCTGTATATCTTCCATCACGGGCTGGCGATGCCAGGACCAAATAATGATCCTGGGCCTTTGGGTGCCCTCTTGGAAACTGAGACATGAGCTCTTTAGCAGCAACTATATATTAAGCTCATGCCGGGAGCATGGTGATCGTCAACCATGCTACTGCTTGGGGGGTTGGTAGAGGTTGATTTCCCGGCTCGTGGGTTGGTTTGTGCATCTAGCATTTACCGACAATATCGGCATCCTTCTCGCCCTCCCTCAGATCGTCTGCAAGTTCTTCAACTCTAGTCATGTATGGCAGACGACAGTGAAGCCGCTAGAACTTCCTTTTCTTGAGATATAAACATCAAACAGACACTTCCAGAGTCACCGATTATCTTACGTGCTTCTATGGGTGTGCTTGATGTTTCTTAAAATTGCGCAAGCTTCGTCACTGGCATCTCAGCGTCTGTTCACTAGCAATTACAAATTCCAGCCGCAGTCAAGGCCCTTTTGTACATGAAGTCTAGAAGTCTAGTTTCCTTTCCTTGCCGTCCACCTGTATTTTTAATTTATCGTGCTGTACCTTTTTCTTTCTTTTTTTGGCGCGCACTTTGCCTGAATTTCTTTCCCTTCCACCCCCAGACTTGCAGGGCCAACCAACTCCCAGCCAACAGCACATCCTCCTGTAGGCTAGTCAACTACGAGCCAGTCCTGATTCTAGCTTCTCATCTTTTGACTTGAGGTCGTGTTTTATCCTTCCCCCCGCCGCCTCAGGAATTTACCCCGTAGCGCCTGCTGTAGCCCACGGATCGGTGTTCTCCTTTTGTGATTGTTATTTTCTTTTGAGGTAGTTTTCCCTCGCTTTCTTATCCCTGGCAAGATTCCGGACAAACGAACGAACGACGACAACATTCACTACGACGGCCCAGTCCGCGTTTCCTGGCCGGTGACAATATTCTGACGACGACAGGTAAATTCTACCAGTTGAACAACGACCATTTGACAATATCTCTGGCCTCTTCGCAAACCGCTGCATACAACGACCCTGTGCCTTCTCCGGTCTGTTTGCAACCGCAAAGTCTCCAGTCGCCGTCTGTCACCTTGACCCGCCACGACCCCCAGATTTCTTGGTCAAACGGTGATTCAGCCGTCAGTACCGTCAACATCCAGCAGATCATCGACGATCTTGCCAACAATATATCTTTTGACAACACGCATTCAAGCGCGGCCGATTCTTTAGATTCTCGTGGCTGGACCATGGAGAGAGAAGACCCGTTGGCCGTTGCCCAGAATGGCGCGTCTGCTGAATTCAGCGACGATGAGGTCCACGATGACAATAATGACCAGGACCTCGATGATGACATGATGGACCGAATCTCTAGCTCACCGTCCATTGAAGATGGTTTGTTACTACTACTTCCCAGGCTTGCTCCCGTGCAGCCCTTGACGATTGTTTCTTGTCATCGTTATTGAGAGCCACTGCTGCTAGGCCGCACGATACCCGACAACGATGGCGCCGCTCTCAAATCTGAATTAGAAAACAATTACAAACTCGACGGCTCACTGATGCTTGTGGCTAGGCCCGCCTCCACGACATCTATGCGAATCCATTCCATCATATCTGCCAGTCGCAGCGTTTTAGATTGGATCCCCCGACGCTGTCTAGAAAGATCGACAAGCGTCGACTTTCTTGCTCAGCATAGCATACTGTCAGCCGATTCTTCTGCTATACCTACGGACTTTGATTCCAATGAGCACTCGAATACGCTGCGAAACATCCAAACCTTGACATTCCGAGGTCTACAAAAACAACTAATTTTCACTAACATTAATCGTACCTCTCGCATTCCTAACTCTTATAATTATTCTCTACCTGAGCGGCCTGCGACACTCCCCGATAACCACAGAAATTCGGTACCATTTCAACATATTAATTCAGTCGACAACAAATTATCCTACGGCACTGATGCTGTGGTCATCTCGTTTGGGCCTTAGGAAGCTGAACAAGATGCTTCCGATGCATCCCTAGACCATGCTCAGCGTAGATCATGTGACGCCATGAACAACACATTACCGAAAATTACTGAAGAAGACATGATGCAAAACCTACTCGAAAATATCGACTCCACTATCGGCCATGTGGATAGTATTCGACAGCGTGATTCTTACCTACAGACTAAATATGACATGTCTGGCTACCTGGAGTCCTGCTATTCCCCCGAGGTGAATGCAAGTGCAACCATCTTGTCGCCTGTAGCAGAAGTGAGCTACATGGACTTTGACACAGACCCATTTGTGGATCTAATACAATTCTGAATACAGAGAGGAAGAAACAATCGTCGCCATGTCCATGGCTCCCCACTCAGTTTCTGAAATAGAGGACGATTGGGTCATTGAAGGTTGGGATGATGAATGCTTACAAAAAATACAGAGGATATTGATTTTGATTTCGTATATGCACTGCACACATTTGTTGCGACTGTTGAAGGACAGGCCAATGCTGTCAAGGGCGAGCCAATGATGTTGCTTGACGACAGCAACAGTTACTGGTGGCTTGTTCGCGTTGTGAAGGACAGCACAATTGGTAGGTTTTCTCAATTTCTTAGTACCCGTAGTATCCGGATTCTGCAAGGTGGTGTTTTCACATCCCACCATTTAGTCGCTGCTACTGGTGCACATAGTCTGATGCAGTAAGTGTGTTAACACATCGTTTAGGTTACCTTCCTGCGGAGCACATTGAAACTCCTACAGAACGATTGGCCCGTTTAAACAAGCACAGGAACTTGGATGTAAGTATTGACGTCATAGATATATGCGTGTGCAGAACAATATTTGTTATAGATTATCCATACTAACTTGGAGTTAAAATGTAAAGCTTTCAGCGGCCATGTTGGGCGATCCAGTTGAACCTGGAAAAAGCAAGAAAGGACTTGGTGTTCTGAGAAGACGTAAAACGGTAGCATTTGCTGCTCCTACTTATGTGGACTATGAGAAAGAATACTCCTCGGAATCTGATGCAGAGGATGAGGCTGAAGCTATGTTTGCCCAACAACAGGCAGAGGCTAAAAAGCAACGTGAGGAGAAGCAAGCGGAACAAGAAGTGGCAGCAGCATCCGCTACTACAGCTACTGAGACTACAGAAATGGAAGATGAGTCGGCCAAGGTGAAGCCTCTGGCAACCAAGAAGGAGCCTGCAGCCGACACTATGGCGACGGCGGTGGCTACCACTTCAGGTACATCTACATCTAGTGTGGATATAGTTATTTCGGATGACAGTGAAGCTGAAACAGCGGTTACTGCTCCTACTATTGAGGAACCAGCCGAGAAGTGGGATGGCGTTTCGAGATCACGAAATGGGACTGTTCGCAACACGGATTCCTTCTATAAAGATGACAGCGTGGAGACGAAGAAAATTACGCTCACACCTAATCTTTTGCGTGATGACAGCAATGGGCGGGTGTCTTCAGATTCCGCAAATGGTCGTACTCGGCCAAGTCTGGACAATTTGGAGAAAGATCTCCAATCCGACAAAAAGGATGATAAGAAGAAGAAGGACAAGAAACCTGGTGGTCTCCGCGGGTTCTTCTCGCGTAAGGAGAAGAAGAAGTCCGTCGATGAAGACAGTGAATCTACTGGCAAGCGGCTTATGGATACCACTGATTCTCGTGACACACCTACTTCTGAAGGCCGTATGACGCCACAGAGAACGCCTAACAACAGCAAGTTACACAAACAGACGTCCAGTGGTTCGATCAATGCGGGCATTTCTACCTCTACCTCATCGGCCAAATATGTTGCCGAGGCTCCCCGGAACGATGTCTCGAATGTGCCGCCAGCATCTATGCGTGTGGTTGAGCAAGACCCTGCAGTTGTTGCTGCTGCGCAACAAAAAGTCAATAATCGGTTGTCTATGGCTATGATGGACATGACTGGACCACAAGTCGGGGTGCTCACGCCTATCAGCGAGGGACCCGTTATGGCCGCCAGTGCTGCCACTAGTCGCATGGACTTGGATTCAGACTCGGCAGACGAAGACGACTTCATCATTCAGAATCCCGCAGTGTCTTCTACGCCGATGACCAACAGTAATATGAAACCAGCTCCATTATCACCCACGAAACAAACAAACCGCGGCACCTACTCGCCACTTGACGGTTCGCCAGAGGGGTCCAATCAGCCGCCAGCACTCATCACTGACAACTCCAGTCAAGACGATGCGTCGCTTGGATCATCACCATCACCAGATCTGGGTGGTAGTGATGAGTCTGGAAGCACAAGGCAAACCACTCAGGGATCCTCTCCGGCCGGTACTGGCACGGAATCCCGGTCATCTGCTGCTTCAACAGTCAGCACATGGAATGACGAAAAATTGCGGACGTTCTTCGAATCAAGTTCAGATATTCGTGATATGCTTGTGGTCGTTTATGATAAATCCGATGTTATTCCTGCTGGACCCGAGCATCCTATCGCTGGGCCTTTGTTCAGGGAACAGAATGCCAAGCTGGCAGAGATTACGACACAACTTGACCACATGCTTGGTGATTGGTTGGCACGGAAGCAGAGGACTCGGGGAGCCATATAAGACGTGCATTCTTATGAGTTAATCGACATTGTGAGATATGGATGGCCTCGATACCTAGTCTTCTCTTCACTATTACTGAAAACTCGATGGCACCTTGGTTGGCCTCGAGATTGTTATTCTTCCCCCTCTTTTGCCTTCAGCACTGTCGTTCCATTGCCGGATAGCTATGAATTCGATGAACAGAAGCGCTTGCGTATTGTTTTGTTTGCGGGTTGTCCTTTTCTTTTTATCGGGTCTTATTGCTAATTTCCGGATTGTTTTCTTTCAACTATTTCGGTGGTGTTTTTTCTCTATTTCTTTTATTTTGTTATTTTTCATCTGTTTGGGGTTTTTCTCTTCGTTTAGTCTTGTCCTAATGGATGGGCAATTGCGGTTCGTGATGGTCTCTGTTGACTGGGCATTGCTTTTTTTTTACTTGTTCGATGTTTGGTGTACTTTGTGTTATCTTTGTGGCGGGTTCAAGTCGTTGCTTGGGGTTTCTTTTGCTCTTTTCATATACCTATATATTGTACCAATTTCCATTGTTCTTCCCATGATATGTTTACAGATCTAATTGTGTGTTGTTCTGAATTTTAGAGGTCATTTATGTTGTCATATCCTGATTTCAGCCTATACATTTTATGTGTGTTCATTCTAAAAATATATTACCAAGTATTGACATCGAGATGCTCTATCACCTAGACAAAAACTTAAAATGCGCAAAAAAAAGAAGGATGCTCACTACCAGGATCGAACTGGCGACCTTCGCATTACTTGATATTCGGTGTTGAATATTAGTACGACGCTCTAACCAACTGAGCTAAGCGAGCGAAGAGCTTGTATTTTTGCCGAAGGGGAGTTGGTAACTAGAGAATTTGATGTTGAATGAAGGGACGATGTTGCTATGCCGCTTAGGTTGCAACGAAGGGGGATTGTCGGTGCGTGTGTGTGGTGGTAAGAGAGATGGTACATAGTATTTAGTAAAACTTAGGAGAATTTCGGGATATCAAAAATCAATTTGCTTTCAATGTATCAATTGTTATGGTTGAGGATTGATATAGTGACTTGAGGACGGAGATGTTGGATATTGCGAATTATGATGGTGAAGACTATGATGAAATATATCTATTTAGATGAGCAGGAGATCTGCTGTGGTCGTGATCGTGATGGAGAGGATTCGCCTTGTTATACGTCATTGAGTGACACTGGGTCTGGGGACGGATACAGGGACGATGGATTGTGGGGGCGGATGAGAGGGGAAAGGCAGTATGGGCTAGTTGAGGACGGGATGGTGGGAGGACTTGACAATGCTATTGATGATGGATTGGTTGGTGATATTTATTTGAACTGGCCTTGGCTGACAGGGTAGCCTGAAGAAGGGGTGATTGAGGTTAAGGTAAGAGGGAGGGTGATTATGACTATGATTATGATTAGAGTGCTGCTGAAGGCAGATTTGACAGGTTGATGGGACCCTGTGAGAAATAATGAGCTTGTTTGGCAAGTTTTACAGGCGCGCTATCTACACTATCACAGCCACAAGAAAACAACCTCAAAATCAGCCCATTTTAGCGCCTTTCCACCAACATACCAACACAGCAAACTCAGCACAAAATCTTTCATTCTACCTGCCGGCCCCATCGGTCGTCTTTAAAAGTGCTCATCTATGTAGATACAGAATCACTGGCTCTTATCTCAACTCTCGGCCCGGCGCATACAAGAAGCTTAGTCAGCCTCCTCTTACTTGATTCCTTCTATTAATCTTGAAAACACAGGTTGTTTTATATTGCAGTGGTAAATATGTCTCTGGCAACCGTGGGCCGATAGGTGGAGGGAGAGGAGGTGGGAGACATACCGCATGACTCGCTTGGTATGATCGACTCGGCGATAGGGGACGGAGAGTAGATTCGCGGGTCTAGACCAGCGGGGAGTATTATGCCGGCGGATGTATGTATACATATACATGTATGTAGTATGTTTGCCTAGGTTGGGACTGAATAATGCAAAGATTATGAAGATTGGTAGATTAATACTCAGATACTATGTTGATAGCCGGTGAGCTCGCCAGGATGGGGTTTGAACGAAACGTCGGTGGGGGGAGCATCATACCGGCTAGATGTCTGTGGTGGGAAGGTTTAGTTCTGAGAAGGCAGATCTGTGTAGATATTTTAGACATGATTTTGTTTTCTGTTTTTTTTCTTGTCTATTCATGTTTCAAGTCTTGGCTGACAAGTCAGTGACCAAAAAAAAAAGATATAACGATTGTTTCCAACATTTGATTATTTAATTCCTATTGTGACTGTTTATATATTTTGGCATTTATGTGTCTGCTGACTCTCACATATGTCACAGGCTTCACAATTATCCTCGGTCTGACTACTCTTGTTGTCCTCAGCTGATCTCTACAACTTGGGAATCTTTAATTTAGATGATTATATATCCACCTTTAAAACAAATACTCGCCCTACAAACAACATCATCATCATCACTTAGACCCTTCTCTCACCAAAAAAGAAAGAGGAACGGAACAGGAAAAAAAAATCCTTAACCTTTTGTTTTATTCCTGTTCCTGTCAACTCAAAACAATCCCCAAGACAAAGGCGGCGAGGCAAAACGTCCCAAGTTGAACACACAGACTCGGACAACTCCATCGTGACAGTCCATCCACCCTCTGGGGCTATCCAGTGCTTTGCTTGAGAAGCAGCTTTGGTCATCGTGGGTTGAAGTTAAAGTTGGAATTGGGTGATAAATGAGCCAGGCGTTTTCACTTGCGTAAGAGTCTGCTTATCAGCCATTTTCACCATTGTTTCTTTTTCATCTTGTTATTTTTACCCTTTACATCTTTGTTGTTAGTTCTTCGTACCTGTGCGATTGCTGTTGTACGTGCCGTTCTCGTCTGTTCTACAGCCGCAGGCCGTAGTCCGTGCCGGGCGATTATTGATAATTTATTGCATTATACGTTATATCTTTCTTTTTTTTTTTTTTTTTTTGGTTGTTGCTTACTTTAAAGAGAACAGAAAAGAATGAAGACCTCTTGGTATGTTATTTCCTGTTTCATGTTTTCTTTTTTGTCGACTATATCCTTTATCGAGATTTTTTATTTTCTTTTTCTTGATGCTCATATGATTATTGCTATTGATTTTCCACAATCCCCACCATTAGCACCAAGTCACACAATCTTGCATTTCATCATTCTTTTCTCACCATCACCACATCACTTTTGATCTGCTCAATCTACAACGTCCATTTATTTTAATAAACATTACTACAAATAATTACAGCAGCAAACAATCTTCCACACTAAACCAAAATAGCGTCAACACCACTATTGTACTACGCTCCTCAAGCCTCAATTGTCATCTCATCGCCGACATAACCACATAAAAAAAAAGCTCAAGCCGCTACCACCGCCGCAGTCCAACAAGCAAGATCGAGACAATCAACGACGCCACACTTGCCGGCTTCTGACGTCAATAGCGTCTTTTCGCCAATCGACCGGCGTTGAAACCTGCCACCGACACCTCACATCAGCAGCGCAGCAAACCGGCGATATACAGGAGGAAGCACGGAATCCACAATTGGCCCGTCGAGTGCGACAACGTCATTTTCAAATCCCACGCTTTTTCTTCAGCTTTTCTTATAACTTGCACGACTCCACTATTTTACAAGCCGGAGTCTTTGCATTCCTTAGTCTTAATACTACATTTCGCCATAACCCATACAACCACTACACCGGATGTCGTCACGATCATCGGGCTCGGCGCCCATGCCCATTATCTACCAGGACATGTTCTACAAAGAAAAAGGTCAACATCCGACCGCCACTCAACAATTCTACAATCTTGCTGGCGCCATCGCTGACTACATTGTAAGCCTTCTGCCCTCACTCCGGAACCCCACAAACCCTCGCATCTGAAACCCTTGAGCATCCACCATCCCTCGGGATTGCACTAGACACATCAGGAAACTAACAACATTCGCACCTTCCCAGATCAACAATATTGGCAATCTCAATGATCGAAAACTATCCCCACAGAAAGTTGCAGACTTTTACCGAATTGTATCCGGCGAGGCGAGGTGGGACGATTTTTGGTTGAGGACGGATCCAGCTGCGCTTTCGGATATCTTTCGCACCATTGGATCTTTTCACAGCTTGGAACCGACCAATAATCCCTATGAGCCACCGACAATTCCGACATTGACGAGGGAGGGCTTCATTCGTTGGATTACATTGCAAGTCCTGCTATCACCATCAGATAACGTCAAGAATTTGCAATACGCCGTCAAGACTTTTCCTCTCAAGCACCCTATCACCGGTCAAAAGTTTCCGCAAAATCTCCCCGCCGTTGTTTTCCCTACGGAACCAGATCCAGAAGTTACCGAATGGCACGAGAGATGCGGCGAGAGGCTCAAGTCACGATATGAAGAGCGCATGAGACAACAAGAGACCGGTAAAGGCAGCAGTGCCGAGCCATCACCTAGATACACCCACAGTCCCAGAGAAAAAAGCCACTCGGAAAGACATGACCGTGGACGAGACCCCAATGCCCAGGCCAATCAGCAGCAGCCGGCACCTTCAAATGCTGCTGACGCCACTGTCACCGGAGCTGCTGCCGCCGCCGCATCTTACGCACACGGCCACGCCCGATCTACATCCGCTTCTCTTCCTCGCGAAACTAGACACCCGAAGGACTCGCATACTCATTCTCGCATGCGTTCCTTTGATAAGACCACTCCTCATCCTCCCCGTGATCGCGCCCGTTCAGGTTCTTACTCTTCCGACTCTTCTGACGCGGGACCAAAATACTCGCACACTTATACGAGTTCTCTACCAAAAGCCCACGCCACAATGAACATGCCAACAGGTTCCTTACGTCCCGATCGTATGACACCACCCAGAGATTTCCGTGACAGAGATCGTGAATTCCGCAAAGCTCCGTCGCCTCATTCAGACGGGGCAGCCAGAACCGCGAAAAGAAGACCGGCAATGCTGAGACATTTGTCCGCCAACGTCCCAGTTTCCAGAGCTCCATTCTCTCCTAATTCTAGTGGCTCACGAGCCAACTATACTTCCGACAATGAAAGCCATATAACCGCAACATCGCCTCGATCTCCCCGATCCCCCAGGTATACCGGTGCCCACCACACCACGCCTCGCTGCCGCAACGATTACCTTTCCCGCGTCCTTGATGACGACATATCTCCCATTTCAAGCGTGACGAGTACTCCTTCTGGCGCTAATTCGCCCGGCCACCCACAAATCCGAGTGTCGGTGGATACATTTGTAGGGAGTTCCCGGCAACCGCCATTTGTTGTATCACCAGCGTCACCCAGGGGACGAGTCTCGTATCACGGGAGTCCCATTGATGAGAAAGATAGTCATTATACAGGGAAGAAAAGGAGTGGAGTGATTGCTCTGGGTGAGAGTTTCTTGAACATGTTTTCAAGTAACTCAGATCGTTCGCGGGAGTCCTCGCGGGATAGGGAATCGCGACTGAGAGAACGTGAGTGGAGAGCTGGTAGTCGCGATATGTTGGATAGGTTAGATCGGGGTCTCAGTGGCGGGACGGGAAGACCTGGGAGGGTCAAAGCACGGACAGCTCCCGAGGTTGAGGATGATATCTCAGAGGAAGAAGAAAATGATGATGATTTACTGGCAGGTGGAAGATATGGACGGCGGGATAGGGGTAGGGAATTGGAAGAGCGTGAATATGAGAGGGAGAGAAGGGGCAGTCGTAGATATGATGAGGGGCCGCCGAGAGTGGCTATTATGAGAGAAAGGGGAGGAGATGCCGGGAGACGGTCTAAGAGTCATGCGGATATGGATAGGCCCCGGGTGAGGCCGAATAGTGTTTATTATTAGGAGGATCACAAAAGGTATATCACGGATATATATAGATATATAACAGAGTACACCTGTCACTTGTACTCGATGATAATGAGACACGAACTTTTATATAATTCTAGAGTTATGTTAAAACTCTACCAATGTGGCTGCAATGTAGCCGTCATTCTTTTTCCCTTAGTGCTCCTCTTATCTTCTCTTGTATGGCTTTAGATACTATCCCTTCGTCCCCGTCGATGAAGCAGTCAAAATTATTCATCTTTCTCTTTTGCGCCCCCGAATTTTCTGTATCAGCCGAAAGCACAATTGCCATCTGGACCCCATGCTATACAAGCACCGATAATGAGGACTTTTCGTTATGTCATGTCTTTGCCATCCATGGCATTGATCGGTGACTAGGAAGAATGTGAGCCGAAGGAGGTGGGTTAGGATTATGACGGTGATGACGAGGACGAGGACGAAGAGGATCGGTGTTGGAAAGAGAGTATGAAGTCGGAATCAAAAGAGTTATCATTGTCGGAGGTGGAGGAACTGGAGAAAACTGAATCTAAATCATAATATGCCGCTTTGGGACATATTGATGATGGGTTGGTGCGGAGATTGATATGACTGCATCTGTGCAAGTGCGGTTCCGGGATCACTGGGATTTTCCAATGGGTTTAAACTTGGTATCGGAGTTGTTAAAACTTGCTGTCCCAAGCATGATTCTGGAGCCACATTTCCATAAACCTGGTTTACAGGGGCTGTCCTTTGCGAATGTCCACCCAACGCTTCCAATCTCGGGATATCTTGTCTCGTTCAAGCTCGCAGTAATGTGGTCAGAACAGGGTAAATATTGAACATAACTCTTCAGACACGATACTCAATCAATTTCCATTTCCCCTCCAACATCCTCATCGATCAGCTCATATTCCCAATACTCAGGGTCTGTAGATGTGACCGACAGTTGGTGCTCCGGATGAGCTTCGTTTATGTTAGCTTGAGCCGGCTCTGATGTCATTTTTTCTGCTTCTCCACTTGTAGTCCCGATCATATCTTCTATCCTCCGCCCCCTCTCTATATACCCAAAACTTAGCTTCCTGACTGCCCATCCGATTTCTCATCTGGTGGTGCCTCAGATCTTATCTCTGAATCATTCTCCGACAGTCTAGGCGACACCCCGGAGGCCACCGGCTGCCCTTTATTATTCGCTAACTGCCAATTGCAGCCGGCCAAATTGCAGCCGGCCAGCTCCAGGTGTCCGAGGTCTGAGAAAAGGTTGAGGCGGATATATGTTGCCCTTACATCCTGTAGACGAAGTCTTCGATCGGAACGTCTGACACTCATTCTTTTTACTCATTCATGGTTCCAGGAGTGGGAGACAGCTGCGAAGGCTAGCGAGACTCTGCGCTTGGATCTAAACTACTGTCCTTGATTGAACTTGGTCCTGTTGAATCGGAGGTGGATGCCAAAGATGAAAAGGTAAGATCTCAAGTGACGCCGGAGGCATTGGTGGCGGCACAAATGGTAACGGAGATAGAGGGCGAGATGCCTCAGTTAATAGGTAATCCATGTGAGTCTGATTCTAGCTTGTGGCCCATGCTAGTTGGGGAATTCCCCGAGGCCCAACATCAGGTGACAGTTGGGATTCTTTCCACGGGAAATGGTGTTGATCACTGTCAGATTAGCGGAAAGTAAAGTGCCGAGGCAAGGTATTATTATTAATTATAGAAGTAGCTGTGGGTGACTGGACCTAGTCAGACAGTTGAATGAGCTGTCGAGATGGAGGCATTCGAGACCGGAGATTTTGCGTCTGTAGCATGGCCTCAACCCGCGATCGGAATTTCTTTCTGTGCATGAAAATCTTTGGAGCTCCACAGGGCTTCTACTTCCTAATTGGATCTTTGGTGATTCATAAATTATTCGACACAACGACTGGGTTTAGGGCTAGGGGCCGTCCCGATGTACTCTTACAGCTTGATAAATCATTGGCGTTACGGATACGCTCGAGCGGTCCTATCAGGGACTGATGACGCAAATGACCCTCGGGAAAATGTCCCCAAATCCCGTGATATGTGAGTCGACGATGATATTCCCCTATCGGGATTTTCAGAAAATTCGGAGCCGGGCACAATAAACCCCGAGTCTGAGGTTCCCACAATACCAGATAGACTACTATGCGTCTGTATAGTTGTATTGCTGGAAGGCTCGTTGACATCTGTTGGGACCTCGTATATATCAGAGGGCGCGTTTGAACAGAAAGACGTATGGCTCTATACACAATATTCTTGTCTTCTACCCGCTGTTGGGGTGCCTTCTACTCCGTTCTTAGACGTCCTACGAATACGTTGCTTAGGACGCGACTAAGGCTCCAGGTGTGACCATTCCGGGATATTCTTGATCTGAGCCCACATGTATTTCTCAAGCTTGTTGGCACTCTTCGCATACGGCGTGTTCTCATTATTGTACTTGCGACAGTTGTCGAAGATGAGCTTGGCATCCTTGATGAAGTCCTCCGGCGTCTGGTACTGATCCTTCTCAAGCTTATTCTCCATAGTGCTAAGATCCATGGGCTCTTTAATGACCTCATAGTAGTCTGCGACTTCGTCCTTGTTGACTGGGTTGAGGAAGGGCCAAGCCGAGTTGTGGTTCTGAAGATCATTAAGTAGATGGAGCAACTGGTTGTAGTTGGGGCCATGTCTGGGCTGGCGTGCCAATTCGTCCATATCGGGAGACCAACCAGAGTTCTTGATAGCTTCGATAGACAGTGGGTCGATGGGGTTCACACAATCCTTCCATTCCTTGGGCGGTTCGTGGACTATATGCGATTTGCTAATTGCCCGGATCTTGGCGTGAACACATTCCTTCTGCTTCAGAAGCATGCGGCCCATCTCTAGGTATCTGACTCGCGGGAGCATCGTACATTGCATAATGGTACCACCTTCGTAATCCTTGATGAATCCCATCCATACACTCTTTGGAAGCGTAATCTCTTTAGTAAATCCTTGCTTCTTGAAGTAACCAATGGCATAGTTGTCGGCATATGTCAGGAAATGCATAACGTCGGAGGTCGCCTTGACATAATCCTTGAGATGTGACATCAAATGAGCACCGTAACCCTTAACCTGTTGGTCGGAAGAGATAGCACAAAAGACGATTTCAGCAAATTGACGACCTTTGAACGGACGGTACGTGATACCGCCAACAACTTCAAGAGGCTTCTTGACAATGGCGATGGAAAGATGGGTGCGGTCGTAGACAAGACGAGCAATGTAGTCTTTGGGCATTTTTGGCAGTTGCTTCTGAAAGATGCACTTCAGGCCAGTAAGGATGATCAGTGACTCACGCTTGTTGTCGTTGTTGACCACGCGGAATTCGATGATGCCATCTCTCTCTTCAATGACAGCGGGTTTTTCAGGAAAAGGAATCGGTTTCATGACAGTCTTGTCGGGAGTCTCCCCCTTGGTCTCGGACGCACCACCATTGGCAGCTTCGCCATTCTTGATGCCGTTAGTAGCTGTATCAGCGGTGGCAGTGGTGTTGGTACCGTTGGTCTCGATCTCATCCTGCTTCACGCGCTTGTTCGAGGTGGGAGAGGCAGGCTCTTCGGATGCTTTGCGCTTAGCTCCTGGTGCGTCAGATATGTTGTTAGCAGATGCCAAGGACTGACGGCGCAAACGATGCGGAAGCGCGGATGCCACAGTGGGTGGCCCGGAGGAGAGATTGGTATGCGCCAGCGTGAATTGTAGGTGATACTAGGCGAAAATGGTATGCAATAGATCTGAAGTGGATATCGTGATTACGCTTTTCAATGATGGTAGTTTCAGAACATGAAAATGTCTGAATTATGTGAACTGAAGAAGAGTTCACCAGATTTGTCGAAATGCACTTGGACCCATTTTCCATTTTCAACGGCCGCACAAACGACTCCGCGCACAAGGCTGTGGATTGGGGTTAATTGAAGAAATTACTTACCGTCATCTTTTGACGCGACCGCACTCATGATTGGGACCGGCTATTCAACACTTAACTATGCTGAAATACGGTGATTTGGAAGATCAAAAATGACAATGATTCACCCGATGCGATCCAATGAAAAGATAATTTCAGGTCGTCGTTGCGATTCAATAAATGCGACAGACACTGAATGCGATGTGATGAAATCAAACGGGTCGGAATTTGGATTTTGGCGCAGCCAGGGTTCAAGCTACCGCCACCAACATTGACAAGGGCAAAGCAAGGCAGGGCGGTTGTTTGCTTAGTCATCAATCGATAGGCGGGCCTACTCAGTGAATCAAGCTAGCGAATCACGCTAAGCCGCATTTGTTAATGCCACGATTCAGTCTTGTCGCAAGCTGCTGTGTTGCATCGTCGACATCGTGCATCAGCCAATTGAGTAACATTCGTCATCGATTCTTGCAGTTTCTGGTAAACTTTGTTTTTACTCTGGATTTGCTGTTATCTTTTATATATATTTACAGTTCCATTGTTTGATTTAAATCACCCATAACCCCCACTATCAACAACTCTTCACTTCAATAATCATCATGACCATGGATGCCACTCTGCAGACCCTCTGGACCGCTTCGCGGTCTTCACCTTTTGCGCCGGCTGTTGGCAAGGAGTCGCAATTCACAGTCGGCTTCTCTCTAGTGTCTCTGGCGATTTTTCTGGCCGGTTTCTTTGCGCTGAGTATGTTTTTGTGACCATCCTCCAATCTGGCCACGTTGACTGTCTTTATCTCTGAACCTTTCTAACCGTTGTTTGTTGCTACAGACCGCTCTCTTCTCAGCCTGCCTTTGCTTGCCATTCCGTCGTCAGCTGCCCTTGGGTACGATCCCTCCCTTCCTTATAGCTTCCTCCACCTATCTGTTCTATCTACACCGAATATCATCAACCTCATTATTCGCTGAATATAGTTCTGTCGCTAACCCTATCTTTCAAGCCTCGGCATCGTTTACATGTTCTGCGCTGTTGGCGTCTACATCTAAGCAATTGCCAAATGCAGAAACAACCACCAATCCAACCTACTTTTGTCATGACCAACACTTTGTCTTTTTTATAGATACCCGCTAGGAAGGAACCTCGAATCCAGCAAAGGCTCTTCATAGGAAGTTACCGTTTTTGTTGCAGTTTTGGCCCATCTCCCGTGGCCTTGAATTTTCTTCAGTTCACCTTGTTCGGCTTTGCATTCAAGATCCAGACCATACAACCATAACGAACCAAAAATCATAAAAAAAGATCCGTTAAACTGCTGCAATTCTTTCCTCTCGGCAAATTGTCCTATTGATTGTCCAATATCTGCTTACAATGCTCCCCGCGACTACTGGTACCCAGGGAAATGCCCCGTTGTTTAAGGCCATCGCTAATTCTACAAAATCAATCTACCAACTGCTAAGATGTATCAACTTCACTACCAAAGTACACGTCCAGATCACCGAGAATGGTCTTCGTATCTCTGCCGATAACTCCCGTGTTATGCAGGGTAAGTTTGTATGGGTGACGATATATGAGGGCTGTGACTAACTGCCCTCCAGGTGTCGCCATGTTGGACTCCAGTCTATTCACATTATTTCAGTTAAATTTGGACTCGGATCCAAATGACCCATCTGACGAGCCTGTGGTCCCCAGCTTCCAAATAAATTTAGCATCGTTCCTGGAGACTCTTCAAATCCTGGGCTCTGTAGACAATGCCAACCGCGCCGCAAAGACTGACCAAGATTTCCGGAGCGCCACTCGCAACTATCGGCCAGAGGCCTTTAGTAACCAAGCACTAGGTATCTCAGGCACATGCTGTCTTTTGTATCCTGAGCATGGTGCTCCCTTCAGTGTTATCATCGATGAAGCTGGTGTCAAGACCACGGCTAACCTGACTACCTATTCCCCAGAAATGTCCGAAGAGATCCCGTTTGAGCGTGCGGATATTGACTTCAAAATAATCATGCCGCCAAGATATCTTCTCGGTGCCCTTAATGAGGTGGCAACTATGGCACCCGGAAAGTTGGTTCTTGCCACTTTACCAAAAGCCCCATGGCTCGTTCTCACTGGCCGCGGTGGAGAATTAGGAACATCGAGCTACGACTTTGCAAAAGGTCGTGAATTGATGGAAAGCGTCTCGGTCCGGAATGAATGGCAGCAAACCTTCAAATTCGAACTTGTCCGCGCCGCCAGCGAAGCCATGAAGCTGGCCAACAAGGTTTCTGTTCGCGGTGACCCGCAGGGTGTCCTTAGTCTCCAGTTCATGGTTGAAGTTGAAGGAGCGAATGTGTGTTTTCTCGACTTTCGCTTTGTGCCGTTCTTGGGGTACGATGAGGATGAGGATGGGGAAGACGAGTATGAGACAGAAGATGAGGATTAGAACGCCCGGAGTATCGGAGCATCTATCACGTGAAAATTCAGACTCCATATCGGAATATTGGTTGTTTCAGCATTGTTCGTGGCGCACAGAATTTGTTGTTATGCGTCTTTGTGGTTGTAGTGGCGGCTGCAGCGGTGGGAGCCGATCGGGGGAATCCTCCTGCCGGTGGATGAGCTTGTTGGACATGTAATGGATTGGGCAGAGAAATCTCAGGTGATGCTTCCACATATTGACTACATCTGTTGTACTGTAGCTATGGCATGTAATACTAGATATTGGCTGAGACAAGAACACACAATATGAATGGTTGGCGAGTCTTCACATTATCTCGGGTAGAGGGCATAGTGAGTAGGTGGATGGCAAAGTACTGTTGGTTCTAGTCTGTTTTGGGGTATATGCGAGCTAACGGCACTAGATGAGTGTACTTTGATAAGTTAGTAGATAAGATTGGTGGTCGGTGAACGGAATATCATCCGAGTATCTCTTACCCTTGAAGTATTGATCAGGAAATTAATATTTTAGTGGTAAATACAAGCATTGGGAAATTCATGAACAAGTTTGAAGCCGGATTTAGTAACAGGAAGGATTTTTATCTACTCACTCATTAACGAGCCATTCTCGATTCGCCCATCATCAAACACACCCTTTTTGTCCTCAATTACCGTATAAAATTCCTATCAAGACCTTTCAACGCACTCACGCCACATCATGGCCTTCTTTGCAACATCGCTCCGCCAAGTCTCCACGCCCTCTCCTATACAATCCAAGTCACCATCAGCGGCGGCAGCGCACTCGCTCGCATCCATGCAATTCCTCCATAACCTCTTTAGGAGGTCCAACAACGATGCCGCTTCGTCATGAACCTGAGCTGTCTATATATTAGAGTATACTACATGAGATTGTCCCGCACTTGCAATATCCGCGTGAGAATAGCAATAGCGACAAAAGCAATGGAACCCAGTGGCGGACCTATCGGAAACTTGAAACAGATCGATTTATCGGCGAGTCATTTTTTTTTCTTCCCTTCTCTCCTTTATCAAAAAATCCCTTTAATCAGACCTCACGCTTCTGCCACCAGAGCATGATGGGGACAAAGTAGGCAGAGCATGTTACATCCATTATGGGTGGGTTTTGACATGTGCCTCGTGGCGAATATGCTTATGCTAAAAGGGCATGAATATGGGGGGTATAGGAGAGTGTGATAAGTTTATGGGAGTTTTGTTTGTTTGTTCATCATGCGAGAAGCGAAGGGGGCATTAAGAAGTGGCGATATCGTGTTTGTGGTGAGGGATTATGGGGAGGGGTTGAAAAGCTTGGCTTTAAAGGGATGGGGAGGGGTTTGAGAAGACCTGTTGGGTAGAGTTGAGATGGTTTTTTTTGTCTGTGGCGTTGGTTTGTGGGATGGGACGCATCATGGTAATTTTGTTGGTACATGTCTATATAATGCATACATATACGCATTATAGGGTAGCATTAGGGGTTTGATATGATGGTAAAGGTGGTTCTCTAACAAGCACAGACAGTAGAGAATATCGACATGATACAAGGGCATCGCTGTTCATTTAGCAAAAGGAACTGTAATGGGATCTAGAACTCCAATGGATTTGATGATATCTCGGGAAAGGGTCTCAGATTCTGGTGCAATAGTCATGGATATTTTCCGGTGACGTTTGGTGTCTCGGGATGAACCATGAATCTACTAATTTATTCATGTATATACAAATCGTGATTATTTAAGCGGGCCGCGACAAGCTTGTGATAAATTTCAAGACTCATACATCAGACTCCTAGAAGAAAATAATTTTCATACTAGAGCATCTCACTTTGATAAAAATAAATAATGGTAAATCTATAATTTTGCTCTTACTCTATCTACTAGAATTATTTCAGAATTTTATAGTCTCATTATAGATGTATATTATACAATTATAAGTAGGGCCTCTATTCAGAGGGTATCACCACCTCAAAATATACTCATTATTGATGAAGCTAGAACTTTAAAAACGCTTAATAATAAATAAAGAAAAAAAAAAGGTAATATGATCTAGAATTAGCTATACTCATGTCTAAGTTTTATTTCTGTTTTTAATAAGATCTTGCCCATGAAGTTGACCCTAGATTCATGGCAGGTCATGATTTAAAAGGTCTACTTTCAAAGTCAATTTTATATGGATAAATATACTTGACATATAGAATATTATATATGCTAAGGAGGCTAATGAGCAAATATATAGTGGATTACAGCTTTGTATGGATTAATTATAATTTGAAGTATATATACTTGTATTTTGTTTATGGACTAAATCAAACACAAAATCTTTCCCAAAAATCCATGGTCTGTTTAAATATTTGACACTGTACATCTGTATGCAAATGAATCCATTCATTGTTTTTCTCCCATATATGCTTGTATTCTTTTGTAATCTTTAATCGGTCACCTATCCGATATTGTCCGTTTCGTTTAAATGTCCAGCTCAGCTAGTGATCTCTTCATCTCAAGCCACTGAGCGACCCAGTCAAGCTTGTTACATAGAGATTTTAATCAAAAGTTCTTTGATTTTTATTGAATCTGGAATTGTTCAATGTTGCGTTTTGCAATATCAAAAGGCTATAGATGATGTTTTCACGGCAGAATATCCCGCTTTGTACCCTGTCGTCTGGCTCCTCTCTGGTGAGATGTCGGCAACGGCGCACAAGAAAATAACGTTTACATTCAGTAGTTACGAGTTATTGTAGCATTCACTTTTCTTCTAATGATGAGATAGCCGAACCTGCTAATCCATTGTTTCATGGCATATGCAATATGCGGCAATTACTACACTAATGCATCTATATCAAACTGGCGATATAGCCAGTTGTCATGCAAAACACATAAAGTAGAGAAAAAAAATCCCAACTCACATCACAATATCCAATAACTTGTATTTTGTGTGGTAGAAGTCGGCCAATGTCTTGTTCTTGCCCCCCTCCTCCATCGACCAACCGCATCTAATTCAGAGGCACAATGAGGCACAGAATTTACCAAAAGGCTACTGCATCACCATTATGACCAGAAATCACATCCAACCCTCAAATCTCACCGTCTCATCCCATCTTCCCGCTCCATTCCCTTCCTTCTCTAACTAAACTCATCCAGCCAATTCACTTCCGGCAAATCCTGTCAGTTATCTACCTACATAGTTAGCCGCTTATGTATGCATCTCAATGGGTCACTCACTAGTTTGCACTCTACACCCCGCCTGCATAATGTGACGATATCATTAAACGAGACTTTGTCTGGCAGATTCTGACAACTCAACTTCGGCGGTGTCTCTTGGGGAGCTGCGAGTCACCGTACTTCTGGTAGTATTCTGCAGTAAATAGACCAAGAGACTTGGATGTATCATCATCACACTCGTTTTTGTTTACTGTATTACTATATAAATTCGTATCTAGTGATGATATGCAAAGTACTGTGCTTCTTTCTTGGCTAATCTGTAGTTGCGTAATGGTAAGGCCTTGTCCGTCACGGCCTTGTTCTATTTTCGATGTTTTTTGGGCTTAGGGCTTGCAGATACTAGGTTTTTGATGACAACCATGACTGAGTGGATGATCAAGTATATCACGTTCACACGCATGTCAGCCTTGAAAGATTCATCGCTGGCATGATGAATCTCGTAAATTTTTAGAAATACTATCAGCATATTCACTATTACAGCCCGAGTAACACCGATATATTTTATTGTCATAAAATTGTATAATTTATTCCGTTTTCTCAGATCTTCCTGTCGTTAAATTACAAATATAGGCAGTTCAATCATATGAAGAACAGACCTGAAAAAAAAAGCATTTATGACGATAAATGTTCATACATAATTTTACCCGGTGGGCACGGGACATGCAGCACAGAATCTGACCTCCACGCCGCGATGGGATGGAAAATCTGTCAATCATCAAAGAATCCCAAAGAGAGTAGCTTCCCAGCGGCGACTCCCTGAATTCGCCCCTTCGCCTTTGGCGAGATCAAGACCGTCCCGCAACTTGTACAATCCAGCACAGATAGAATTATTCTCCACTTAGGGACAATCGTCACGGTGAAAGAAAAATGGAGGAATATTCTAGCTATAAAATTATCGTTTCGTATCCATATGCTTGAGGCTTGTGGGTGGGTGGCATGGCATGTGATATGGGTTTAAATGGTGAGATTGGCTGGATATGAAACAAGCTGTCATGTATAGTAAGGATTCAATGCATAATGACGCAGAGGAAGTTGTGTGGCGACGTATAGGACAAGTGTGGAATATATTATAGAGTGTTGCACCACGGAGGCAATTTCACTCGTAACAACAGTTGTAAATGGGTACAGGATGGAGTTAAGCAACATGAAGTAATATATCTTGTTCCACGTGATGTATATTAGGGTTTATGGGTTTTCACCATGTGGGCTTAGACGCTACGATTGGAAGAAATATTGACGGAATATTGGCAGAATTAAACATGGGCAAAACCAGGATCCATAGGTGGGATTCGGCCAGAAAGCATGGAAAGCGTGGAAGGGTTGTTGGATGTGAAGCTATCCTCAAACAGGAAATATAGAATCTAACATATCCTTGCTTGCTGCTACCCTTGGAATCCAATATTAGGGGTCAGTGCAGAAATTGACAAGCCGAGATGCTGACAATTGGGAACAATAAGAGGATTTTGTTCTAGATATTATTCAAGAGCCAAACCTCAGATTATGAAAATAAAGACGAAAGATAATCAGTATGGCTTATGAATTTACACAATATAGACAGAAACAAGACATAGCTCACATCAGATTCTAAAGCGTTCCTGACCATCGCTCCCTTACTGCCTGAAAAGAAGCAACCACCAAGTTTCAAATGTCACACCTTGTATTTGTTTCAGACCTTTGAAAATGGCGAGATGATAGAGAAGCCTCAGGTCAGGACTATACTACAGAATGATTGCAGAGTCTGAGTGGGACCAAAATCAGATAGCGGTAGTCCATGATTAAGTTGAAGCCGATGGATATGATGATTGGTTAACAGAAGATTATATGTAGTGTATGTACTGTATATGATTAGAACAAATTAATTTCGGCCATCTTGGTTAGTCGATGACAGCAGCAATGGCTTTCTTATTGAACTAACAGTAATCTAGCAAAATATATGGTACAAATAACCAACGATAATCACCCAACAGCCCACTATCAGCTAAACTAACGCTGCAGGTATCACCATTCCAACAATAGAACGAACCATCTCATCTTTATTCTTTCCCCTGGTTGCCCTACGATAATCCCTCGCCTTACTCAAATACACCTGAACCAAGCCAAAAAAAAAAATAATGACCTAATCCGGCCTTGAATGGCACTTGATCTCAATTTTCTCAATTTTTTATCCTCTATCGTTGGCACTAGGAGGTGGTGATCTCTTGTTTCGAAAGTAGCTCGTGTTGCTCGCCAATTGTATAGTTGGAAACTCAGATGGGGATTAGGCGCATTTTAGAATTTGTGTCGAATTATTTGAGGATCGCCAGATGATGTTTGGGGCTAAGGGGAGGATATTGTGGTGAAGAAAGTATAAGGTTAGCTTGGGAGCCAAGTGAAGGGATTAATTTGTGTTTTTTTTTTTTTTTTGGAATCTTTTAATCTTTTGTTTTCTTTCATGATCATTCTTTTCTTTGGTAGTTAGAGTGTGTCGGGAGCTTAATATCAAAGAGCTATACACACACACTTATCACCTATTCTTTGATTATTATTTTAATTTATTTTTTAACAAATACTTAATCTTTTACCCCTTTGTCTTGACGGCAGGAAAACCAAACAAATCATCAGCTAGTCTGAGGTTGTCACCAGATATAGCCCCCACCAATCTAACATTTATCTACTTCAATATCCGCGATATTGAAAAGCCCTTCTCCATTCGCCAGCCAAATCTCCAGCCACAAGCGAATCCGGGGAAACACAAGCTGCTGGCGTTATAATCCGCCTTATTTGGGCCCTGTCTCTACCGTTCTGCCGACTCCAATTTCGGCCCTACTGTGGTCTTTCTTCCAACCCACACACTGTCTTGGATTGTCACCCCGCCTATTGTAGCTCAAGAGCTAGATAGCTGGTTGGCAGGCTGGTCCTGTAGCATTTCAAGTCGAATCCTCACTGGGATTGGTCGTATATTTGTATTGCAGATTGTACAGGTGATTGAGTACTTTGATAGCCTGTTGTGTTTTGCACGCTGTGACGCCCATAACCACTTACTTATACACACATACACGTAGATTTGTGTTGTGTTATTATCGGTGTATAGTGTATATTCATGCCCCTTTAGTGCCTATAGAAGATGCCCGAACTGGCCCTCTTTGATAAGATGCTGGCTGCTCAGACCGAAAAGTCGGAGCGGCCACTGTTGCCTCGTCCGGCCAGTGTGGCTATCCCCAGTGGACAAGCAAAATCTTTACCTCACATAGTAACCGATAGTACCAAGTCCATGATATCATCGGTCTCACCACCATCATCTGGTTCCAATAACAACCAGCTGACACTCGGATTACCACTGGCTTTCCGTGGTCACCATCGTCGTTCATCCTCCAACTCTTTCTCCGTTGCCTCATCCCCCTCAAACCGTACAAAAGGCCCCCCTCTCCCCTTAAACCTGACCCACAGCAACACCTCCGCCTTCAATACTCCCAAGGAGCCTACCGAAGACCCGCCGCCAATCCCTTCCCCGGCTAAGCCCTCTCCACGCCGCACCACCGCCACTCCAACTCAATTCTCCCCTTTCCCCCGCCTGCGCGACGTCTCCCGCGAACGTGAAAAGGCTCTAGAGTCCATTGCTTCGGTCCGCCTCATGAGCGGCCTTGACCCCGTCAGTGGAAAACCCACCCGGCCCCGCAACCGCACCCGCAGCGCAACCGCCCCCAGCCGCCCCGTTAACTTCCGCCATATCTCCTCCAATCTCACAATTGCCATCGTGAAAACCCCCACTCTCGCGATCCAGGAAGCTTCCCCCATTGACAGTGAGGAGAGCGGAGTGCCAGTTGTGTCCTTAAAGCTCAACGATGATGGTATGAATGATGTCAATGGTATCTCGGTAGCACGGAGAACCTCTCCTCGAGGGCGCAGCAGTAGTGCTGGAAGCAGCAGAATGAGCAGCAGCTTCCCAATCCAAAAAGTAAAAGAGCAGAGGTGTGAGAATAAGATTGACATGGATGTGGCTGCTAATGGCACGCCCACAAAGGGAAAGAGCAGCGTCCCCAAAAATCCCGCAGTGGTTTTAATGGTTGACGGAGAATTTTCAAAGACGTCTTCGCCTTTACTGCCGTCACCAATCATCCGGAAAGCAGTCCACCGATCGAGGTCTACCATTG
This sequence comes from Ambrosiella cleistominuta, assembly GCA_017139545.1. Lineage (NCBI taxonomy): Eukaryota > Fungi > Ascomycota > Sordariomycetes > Microascales > Ceratocystidaceae > Ambrosiella > Ambrosiella cleistominuta. The sequence continues at coordinate 27,601 of JABFIG010000107.1, read as the reverse complement.
CTTTCTCTTCCACAAATTCCAACACTACATCTTCTTTTTCATCTTCTTTATCAACATCATTGCCTCATGCACCTCCTGCGTTTCCCTCTTCGCCCTCAGCCAATGCTATAAACACTACAGCCACCTCTGCAGCCTCTACCAGGAATCCCCAGCCAACATCTGCGCAGCACACCACTTTGTCGTCCTCCACCTCCAGGCCCATGACCACTGAAAGAAGTTCTTTGAGCCCATGTATTCCGCCCTCCACAAGGTTGCACACCACTAATACCACAACGTCTGCTTCGGCTTTTGTCCTTGTTCATAATAATAGTGTGGATATTCCCACGCCTTTGTCCTCTGAGTCTCATTTGCTAGCTTCGTCACTATCCGCAGATCAGTCTTTTGCTTCTTTTAACAAGACCGCTTCTGTTATATCGTCGTCTCAGTCTTCATCACTGACCGGCCCAGCTCCTCCTTCTGCTCCCTCTTCTCTTGTATTATCATCTGCTGCCACCCTCGTCCCATATCCCGCTTCTGAAAAGCTACTGCCATCTACAACTGCTGCTATCCGCCGCCAATACGGAGCTTCTCGTGTCCACTCAACATCAGACGCTACCATTCGCCATTCAGCTACATCGGCGCTGTTAGACTTGCCCAAGTTTAATCTGGACCATCCACTCTCGGCCAAAACATCTGTTGAGTTTGCCCGTTTGCAAACTTCAGCTAACCCGCCGAAGCCCTTGTCGTCCTACTCAGAGTCTCCAATGTCATGGGCCCATCATAGCATCAAAGTAACCAACGCTGCCGTCCCTAACGATATCAAAACCACCGAGATGGTTGTGGCCAACTTTTCCAAGGAGCTTGATGTCCATTTCGGCATATCAGATGCCCCTCATAGTGCTCCCTTGAACCGTCCTGTCATCCCTCCACCAGCGTCAGCCCCTACTGGCGTCACTTCACAAGTGCCACCGGCCTCTACCAAAATCAACTTACCTAAGATTGCACAGCCATCACCAAAACCAGCGCCCAGGCCCAAAACTAAGAAGTCCCGATGGGCCGACGATGTCTTGCAGCGCTTCCGCCGTGTGGAACCTACCGAAATTCTGAACAAGAATCAGATCCAGGCTCTTAAGGAAAAGAGAGAGGCTGAAGAGAGAGAAAAGGCCAGAAAACAAACCGAATCTCAAACTAGAAAAGCCGCCATGGTCGAAGCTGTTCTTGCTGAAAGAGAGCGTGTCAATGTTAGTTCCACTCCAGAGAAGTCTGCCGTTACCGAACCTAAGGTTGAGGAGAAGTCCCAGTCCATGCTTACACTTACTCCCGTGCTGGCTGCGATGGCTTCGGCCCCAGCCAAGCAGCCTCTTACTTCGGTTGTTTCGTTTTCTACCGTTGGCATGACCTCAAGTATCCGCAAAGACTTCTCTGCCCCACTCAAGCCTGTCCGCCCTTCAGATCTCAGAGACTTCCCTTCACCATCAATGGTATCGCCTCATACCATCCTGGCCTCTACACCAAATGTACCATCAACTAGTCTTCGTCGCTCTTCTTCACCTATTCGCAACAAGAGCCTCCCCACAATTCCTGAAGTCACTCTTTCTACTCCGTCTATCACCACCCTTCCTCCCAACACTGTTACCACTTCTTCCAACCATCCTGGTCATTCACCCTCCTCATCTCTATCTTCTATTGGGTCAGATACGTCTACGGCTTCGGCATTCTTCTCGCCTAAGCATGCCGCCAATGGTCGCTCGAACAGCATCTCCAGTGTTGCTTCTTCTGTTTGCGAGGAGGATGAAGACTTTATCTACTTCCACGCTGCACCTACTTCCAAGACCAACCCCAGAATCTCCCACGGCCGTATTCGGATCTCTAAGGCAGATTCCGGTATTCGCATGTCGGGCGAGAACAGCCTCAACTGGACAGCCTTCCAGATGGCTATCTTGGGCACTGACGACTTCTACATGCCCAACGGCAAACCCGGCAGCCATGGCACCATGTCCTCTCCCATCTCAGAGGCCGGTGACATCGATGAACTTGACAACTGGCTTTGTGAGTTGAATCTCGCTGACTACACTTCCTTGGTTAAATCTCGCCCCGAAACCGGTATTTTCAGAGGTCCTAGTTTCTGTGCCAACTCTCGCCTGTCTGTACGTTGCGCCGAGAGCATTTCTGACATGTCATCCGGCGGTGACTCGGTCAACTCCACTCCTCGGACCTCGGAAGACATTCCCCGTCCTTCTGCTTGCATATTTCCTGAGCCTAAACGTCACAGCCAACAAAGCCAGCGGTCAAGACAGAGTAGTGTCGAGAGCCTCAGTCGATGGAAAACTCGCGAGACTTTTGCTGTTGCTCCCGTGAAATGGGAGATTGAAACACCCAAGTTCCATGTGCCTAAAGAAGCTCAAGCCCCTAAGAAGCCGATTGTAAACGGCGACCGGCCCGAGGAGTATGCTCCCATGGGGTGCAATCTACATGATCTGGGCGATTTCTTGCAATTCGAAGCCCAACACTTGTATGCTATTGAGCCCCAAGAGTAGAAATGTTGAGAATATTACTTCTTTTCCCTTTGTCTTTATTCATGACGTATGAGTCGCGCATGTTCCTTTGTTACTTACCTTTCTTTGTCTTTGCCTTCATTTTTGAGATATCCTAGGTTTCTAGTAATTAGCCCCGAAGAATTATTACTATTACTTGTGTTATTTATTTATAGTTTGCCTCAAGTTATGTTATGGGATTCTGTCTGCCTGTTTTGACAGCCCAAGGAGTTGAGGATTTAACACTAAAATGATTTATAATTGAATCTCATGGGTTATTCTGATTCATAATCAATGTGTTTCTAAATGATTTGATGTAATGTGTGAATGCAAATTTGTTTAGCAGAAAAAAACTACAACGGGAAAATTTGACATCTGATAAATTCATCTCCGAATTCTTTTATTAGTAGCGTCATACTCTAATCATCACCGAACTCGCCGAGTCACGTGAGTACGCTACCACTCGACCAGAGGTATTGGTTAGAGCGGACCCACTTTAACCTGTTGCCTGCAAGCGTGAATCTCGAAATCTCCAAGGTCGCTATCCCAAACATCAATTGAGCCTCGCAACCATTGCGCTCATCCTGAAAAGGCTTCTTTTGTAATTTTTACACATTGCTATCAAGCCCTGGCGACTATTTTGTTCTTAACAACATATTTACATTCGCCGACACGGCAGCAATTGCGCGATCACATCGCTGGATCATTTGGATTCCTACATCCACTCAAAGTTCGCTCCACGTCAGTACCGCGATAGGTTGATGACAGCCTTCATTCAGGTTTTGCCTAAAGTGGCATTGCCGGGACTTTTCCTGTCCACTTTCTGAGCTTAGGCTGGAGACTTTCCTTTTCTCTACTCACGACAGCGTGTGACCGGTCGACCGAGTCCCGCAGCCTTACTTTTTCTTTGTTTTCTTTCTTTCTACCTGCTTTATACTTGCTCGACACGCCGACTAGTTGCCCATCATGTCTGACGATGCTATGGACTGGGACCAGCAGGCTCAGGCTGATGATGATCAGATCAATAACCTGCTGAGTAGGATGATGCAGAATGGCGATGATAGGTTGAATATCGCCGGCGGCAACATTGAGGATATCGATCAGTCTGGGAAGGCAGATGATGCTATGGATTTTGGCGACATTTCCGACGATGATTTGCCCGATGAAGAGGATGCGACTACCGCCAAGTACACGACCAATGGAATCACCGACGCCACTGCCACCACTGACAACGATGATAGGATGGATCTGTTTGGTGAAGGCATAAAGGATGATAATGCTTTTGACGATCTCTTTGGTAGCCCGTCGCCACCCACCGCACAAAATGACTTACCTGCATTGACGGACGATGGTGGGACCAGTAATCACACGGAACACGTCGAGGATGATCTATTTGGGGAGCATAGGAGCGAAGGTTCTCTGTTTGGCGGCGATCCACCAACTCCTGAAGTTGACCAGGCGGCCACTATCAACACGAATATTGTTCCAGAATCGAGCTTCAGAAACCCGCCAGCTGGAGCTGATGTGGACGTCAACGATGGTGATGACTACGACATGTCCACCATAGTGGCGACCAACCAGGATCCCAATATCCCACCCGCGATAGAGTCCGTTGAGGAACTCCTTAAGCAAAAGTGGCCGTCATTCAAGCCGGGAATTGTTTTGGAATGGAACAAGCTACTACCACCGAAGCCCTCAGAGGTCACTCTCAAGGCACCGACCAAGAAGATGAAGCCGCTCATTACATCCAAGTTAACGCTCGAGATTGCTCCAGATCAGGAACGCATGTTCCGCCTTCCAGGAGTTGCTCGCCGCAAGTATGAGAATGCAATGTCGAATTTCATCCAGTTAGGAATGGATAAGACTGAGGATGAAATAGCTACTGAAAACGAAATCAGCATCGATAATGGAGGTGATGAGGATGAACCTATTGGGGGCTTTACGTTGCAGGATATTGCGACTGTCTGCTTCGACTTTTCTGCTGATATCGAAAAGGCTGAGAAGACAATCATGCCAGAAGAACCAGCTGTCAGGGCCATTAAGACTGAGCCTGATGCTGAGGCTGATGGGAATGACGAGGATGACTGGGATCGGATGTTCATGGACATGGAGCCCGAGGTCCCTGTGGTTAAGAAGAAGCAGGAAATCAATACTGGCTTGCCCGAAATTCCACGGTATACTGCGCCATCATTTGACGACTTTGAGAACCAAACCAAACGTCTTGGAAAGCGTGTGTATGTTGATTTTGCGGATCCTAACCTGCACTTGGAGGAGGTTTCACCGAAAACCATGGCTAAGAGACAGAAACTTGAGGCCACACAAAAGCAAAAGGCCAATAACAATCTTGGTAAATTCACCCGGAACAGATTCAACATCGCCAATGATGAGGCGTATGAACTGCTCAAGGAGAATCACAAGCATAAGGTTCGTGCTACTCTCGGTAATATCAATGTCGAGCACTCGCTCCCTGCGCTCAAGTTGGCGTGGCCTTACTACCGGGTCAAGTTGGATGTGACTCCAGATCGGTTCCATCGTCCTCCGCTCCGTTTGCGACAGATTGCAAACACCGAGGCCGAGTTCTTCAAGCGTGGCCATGTCAAGCGGAAGTACACCAAGGGTAAAGTCCATGATGTCTTCAAAGAGACCAAGGATCTTTCACTTAATGATAATGCCACGGCTGTGCTGTTTGAATACTGTGAGCGGATACCTACAGTGCTCTCCAAGTTTGGTATGGCTAATCGTGTTATCAACTACTACCGCAAAATGGATGCCAACGATGAGCAAATGCCAGAGAAGCTCGACATTGGTGAAACCCACGTCTTGCTTCCTGAGGATCGGTCACCTTTCAGCATCTTTGGTACTGTTGATCCCGGAGAGATGGTGCCTACGTTCCATAACCAGATGTACCGGGCTCCACTGTTCAAGCACAAGGTCCGCACTGGGGACTTTTTGCTTGGTCGCAACAGTACTGGACTGGGTGGAAGCAGGTGGTACCTCCGCAACATTGACCACATCTACATTGTCGGCCAGATATTCCCGTCGGTCGAGGTACCTGGACCTCATAGTCGTAAAGTCACCAATGCCAGCAAGAATCGGATAAAGATGATCAGTTACCGGTTGATGAGAAAGGATCCTCAAAACCTCGTCAATCTGTCTGACATCACCAAGCATATTGCCGACAGTACGGATGCACAGAACCGCCAAAAGCTGAAGGAATTCTTGTCGTATGCTAAGAGTGAGAAGGGTCAGTGGAAACTCCGTGAGGGTGAGGTTCTAATGGAGGAGGAGCGGATCCGTGCCATGATCAAGCCCGAAGACACATGTTTGATTGATGGTATGTCTCTTGGTTTAAAGATGCTGGAGGACGCTGGTTTTGATCCCAAGAATGCTGTTCTTGACGAAGAATCGGGCGACGACGATGAAGATGGTCCTAAGTCCAAAGGAGCAAAGAAGAATCAGGACAAAGCCGAAGAAGCTCTTGCCGACAAGATGGCTCCTTGGAAGACCAGCAAGGCCTTCATCGACGCATGTGCCGGCAAGGCCATGCTGCAATTGCATGGTGAAGGTGATCCCACAGGCCACGGTCTTGGATTCAGTTTCATCCGGACATCGATGAAAGGTGGCTACATTGAGGCCGTTCAGGGCCCTATGGCCACTTCTGCCGATGCCATGGAGAGGCAGAAGCGTGAAAACAATGGTCACGCATACAATGTCAAGCAGCAAGAAGCCATGTACCGCGAAGGCATCAATAAGATCTGGGGCAAGCAACGGACTACTTTGTCTGATCCAGCACTCCACGATGATAACGATGTCTTGCATACTGTCGATGAAGACGAGCGGTTCAACTCGCAGCAGCCTAATAGTGCTCACCCTGGGCAGACGCTGATGGCCGAAGACGGATTTAGTCAGATCTCGGGCTTCACTTCTGCCAGCCGGGCTATGAACCGCAAGAAACTACGCATTATGAGGCAGGTCCGGCAGGCAGATGGCTCATTTATGGAACAGGAGGAGATTGTTGAGGATCCGGTTGTGATTGCGCACTACCTGAAGCGCAGAGACGAGGTCGATTCTAATCCAGCTAAGTATGTTTGCTCATTATGTTGTTTTGGTCTGTTGTTGAAGATTAGATCACTGACAGTGTATATCAGTCTCTACGATTTAGCGCCGACTGGTAATGCCGACCGTGACCGCCAAGGTATCAAGAAGTATGTACCACCAACTTGCTTATGGTATCTATTGACAAGTGCTAACTAATTTCATCTAATAGGGTTGAAGAAGAACTTGCCCGTCTCAAGAAGAACCGCGATCGCCGCAAGACTCGCGAGAAGCAAAAGGCTCTCTCTGGTCGCTCCGGCGAAGCCGGTCCCCCGGATCCTGGTACCCCCGCATCTACCGTTGGCGACAAATCAGTCACGGGAACGACGAGAAAGTGCGCCAACTGTGGGCAAGTTGGTCACATCAAAACGAACAAGAAGCTCTGTCCCTTGCTCAACGGAACCATTAAGAATGATGGTGCTGGCGATATGGGTGGATTTGGGGGGTTCTCTGCGGCGCCGACGCCTCAGCAATTGTTGAGTGGATTGGGCTTGGGAGGGGCGGGGTCTCCTGGTGGTGCATAGACTAATGTGTAGGTTTTGTTTTTCTCTTAGTATTTAATTGGGATAGTTTGGCGTTGGGGTTGGTTTGTAAAAAATATATTCTGTTTCTTGTGTTTAATCTTTTAGTATTTATATACATATATATATATATATATATGTGTGTGTGTGTGTCGTGATGAGCTATGTTGCTACTTTCCGGCATCATGTCTCCGTGGCAGGCAACGTAAAAGTGAGTTTTGGCTTCAATTGGCACAGCGACTTGATGACATAAATACCACGTGAAGTTTATTCTATAAACATCTCGCTCTATTTCTGAACATGGTACAGTAAAGACGCTATTATTTTGTTTTCTTCTTCCTAGCCATCCATCTATCCATCAGTCCATCCATCAGGCCCTTACCATGCAGCTGTTTAGATATGCAGTGAATCTACCTTGCTGCAAATGCAGGTGGCTATAAATAGAGCAAGAACAAGCAGGGCTAGTGAGTGGAAGTGAGCCAATGGGGATGCTTAGTGGAGGGGGATATGTCATGTGATTTGGTGATGAGTGGTGACGTACTCAATGAGAGGTAACATGGAAAGCGATGGCAGATAGTAGGTATCTTTGGAGCGGTCAGTGAGTGGATTGAGCAAAAAAAAAAAAAGAACAATAAGATTGTGGATAAGAAGGGGTTGGGGTTCTTTGTGGGCGGCGCTTATTACGGTGGGATGTTTACCTGGGGGATTGTTGAGGGGGGAAATCAGTAATGTGACAATTGACTAAAGTTGTCTTTTTTGCTTTGTATTCGTGATGGGTGTAAGTGAAGGAGGATTTTCAAAGTGGTACTCGTGGGTTAATAGTATAACCCTACCTGGTCATGGCAATCCGGAATAGGTGCTGGATCAGATTACCTACAAACGTCAGTGTCATCGAGAACAACTGCAAGCAATTGATCAATAAACGATTCCATGTCTGTGTATGCATGTCTCTACATGGTCGACCCTACCCATTCTATTAATAACATGTTGGCTGAAATGCCCCAGCTTGATCCGACAAGTCAAGCAATGGATGGTATAGAGGAACTTGTTTGTGGATATGTTTTTGACGAATCGGATTACGTGTTCTGAACCCATCTAGTCCGCAGATATGTACATATACGAAGGATGTAGAAAGCATGTAATTAACGACACGACTGGGGGAGTTCAGGAAGCTAATAGGAGGGTCGGGCATATTGTACGAGTACATGTATACATATGTGTTTGCGTGTGTATGCAGCTTATGGTATACCATAATGTTGTAATTTCATCTTGCAAGCTGATGTTATTTCATTTAGTAAAATCTTCTCCCATGTCTTGTTGACTCGAGTCTAGATCAATCCACAGCTATCGGGTCCTAATAACCTTATCTCTAACTCTGTCTCCACAACCTACCTGCTCGGTAAATGTCCTTCCCCCTCTACTTCAGAATCCTTATCATCGCCATTACCAATCCAACTTCAGACCAACATGTAACATCGTTTTCTCCCATTCATAGCGGTTACTGTTGGAAAAGAAGGGGTATGAAGGGGCCACCAGTCCAGATGAACACGCATGTACGAGCCGTTGTCTTTCAGGCATTCAGGTTAAAAGTTGGTGATTCTGGGTATGAAAAAAACAATAACAGAGTAGGAGCAGAGATGATGCAAGGGAGGATTCACGGGGCGGTTTGATGTTTGGCGATGGAGGGAGCGCGGCGGGGTCGGGAAATGGACTGTGTGGAGCACGTACGGTTTTGAAACGGGGAAGGGAGATTGGGGATCGGGGGGATATGGAACCGATGAGTTTGGTAATGGATTGGATAGAGGATCACAGTATGATGAAGACTTTCAATAATATATTCAAAAGCAAAGCAAGTAGGGCAAACAATCAACATGCCGATATAATATTGGTGTATAATTGTCTCCATAAAAATGATGTTCTCCCAGATATTATCATGATATCCTCAACCACGACCATCGCGGATCCTCTTGCGTCACGCAACCCAGATGCATGCACCTACAAAAAACACGTAATCATTACTGACAGACCAAACACTAAAGCCAAGATATTTCAATGAACATATCAAGCCAGCAGGGTGTCAGTCCATTCATCTAGATGCTAACAACCCCTCCACCTCCTTTCGTCACCAAAACGCCTTAGAACGCCATCGGCCAGCAGTCCCCCTTCTCCTCTATCCCCTTGGTTTGAGAATTATCACCCTGCATGAAAAGCCTCAGCTAAATAGTTAGCTTGCCAGATATTGACTTGTCTCTATTCGTCATGACGCCTTTTAAATGTCATATACCCTCCATCACGATATAATCGCGATCGCCTAACCTCCAATCTCGATCCAAGAGCGCGCTAAACAGCTAGCTTTATACAAATTACTAAGATAACCTCAAGCTTATTCTCAAAATAAACACATATACAGAAAAAGAAATAAGCATGCAGGTATGCAAACTCTTTGCTTCGTTTGTGTCACCCGTTATATACAATCTCGGTAATAAGTCACAGAACATTCTTGTCCCACAATGCCGCTCCCGGCTGGTCAGCTTATCGGAGTGTTTATGAACGTGAGGCGGCTATTGTGTTCAGGTTCAGGCCTGTAGTTCTGTTGTGGAGCATGAAATATATCTGTGATGGATATTTCGGTGATAATATGAAGAGTGGTGACACTAGATCCAGACTTATTTTTTTTCTTTGCCTTTTAAGGAGCATACAAATCCCATGTTAGGGTTATTTACATCATATCTTACCATTCACTGATTCACATTCCTAGTCAAGGTCATCATAATTGCGCACTCAAAAGCTGCATGCAACTCTGTTCTGTCCCAAATCACCATTTTCGATATATGCACCAGCAGCCCCAGCGACCTACTATTGAACCATTAATCCGACTTGGTCGCTGCTTCGATTGAAAGTGTGTGCATAAAGCTGTCGTCTCAAGTTTGGGTCAGGGTCGAGGGTCGAGCGAAGGTTGCACTATAGTGAAAATGTTTACAGGGGGGATTCAATGTGATGAGGTGAATATTTTGCGGCCATGTGATGAGATCTTAAGGTTAAGGTATAGTTTTTAGTTTTTTTATACTATTGTAGTGTCATGACAATTCGAAAATGACAAGAAGCTAAGGATGTTTACAGTTCCAGGTGGATGCTTCCGGAGCCCTTCGGTGTAGATCTGAGGCATTCCTGACTATGCGCACAGATGAAACGTGGACAAGCCCCCGGACACGAAGATTTGTGGTTTGTTATCCTTCTAGCAAAAAAATGGACTTGGCCTTACATTGTCATACAAAACCTTTATAGACACTGCCTGTAGCATCCTTAAAATTGATTTTAGTGCAGCCCGCCGATAGAGTGATGTCTTGTGTAATATGAAATGTTACCGGTGACCTTTTTTTTTTTTATCATCTCAGCTTGTATCTTGGCTGCATCGTGTTATACATAATGAAGCAAGAACCAATAATGAATTCAAAAAAAAAAACGTGGCTGTAGGCGCTTGCGAATACAGATTCTGGGGACAATAAGTGATCGGTGCGAATTTTGGTGAGTATTGGTCTGGTTCACTGGCAAATAGACGGTGCACGGTGAGTTCTGGACGTTAGAGAATGTTTGGTGTTCGTGATGTTCTCTCAATCCTCAGACATTTAGATACTGTATATGAAGCTGTTACTTGAGTTTTCTACTAGCTCCAAGCTCCACCAAGTCAAACATAAATTGGTTTAAGGGATTCTAGTTCTTAATGTTGTGTCGGTCCGGCATGCCGTGGATGTCGATATTGTAACCTGTCTTAGTAATTGCAATTTCCCTTTGGGTTCCCTCATAATATATAACACTTAGATGTTAATGTCTTTACTGGCTTCTAAAGTGCCACTACTTGTCAAGAAATCCCATCATATCCACATCTATCCCATTACTGGTCACAACACACAAAAAAATGTAATAAAATCTTCACATATAGTCTACAAAGTCCGTATCTTCCTAGAATCTCACTTGCTGCTTCTTAGACTCGGTACAGAAATTCCGCAAGTTTCTATTATTATTTCCCTGTTCCTCATATCCAACCCCACCTAAATCTGCAATTTCTGCCCATATTAAAAGTTCTGAATTTGCTACTTCAACTAGTTAAATACCACTGAGCAAGTCCTTTTTTCTCGACCTCAAAGTCGTCGCATACCCGCATACTACGCCATCGTCGTTTTTTGTAGCTTGAATCTAAATTTAGCATCACCAGGTCTAGATAACGTCCCAAACACAACTATCTAGCATTTTTTTTTTAACTTTCCACGTTTCTTATCGCCGAGAACCTGTATATACTTGAATCGCCCTGTCACCTTAACAACCCTTCATCACTAACACTATTATATGTAAGTCCAGGCCTTGTTACATTGTAGCCATTGCTCTGTTGTCGCTATTGTCACAAACTTCACCGCATTGATAACGCCAGGGACTCAATATATCTTCTGGTCTTTTGATCACATTGTACTATATAACTTTTAAATAGAGAGTTACACTTACCAAGCACCGTCTTGTACAATACTATAGAAAAGTAATGGCATCTTCCGATTGGTTGTATCTTCTCCAGTGAGTGAGCTATTTGAAAGTTCTTGAGTACCGCCATCAAAAAACCTGACATGACTTGAGCTTTCAAGCCGAGTAACATGTTGGTTTCTCAAAGACTTTTTTTTACAACTTTCTCAAATTTTCCCACATTCCGGCTCATGAACCCCACATCTTTTTGTTATCGTCCAATATCGTACCTGGCTCTTTATTTACCTGGCGAAAGCTTTGCTTTGTTCTTTCCCCACACACATACAGAGTTCTTGCTTTACTTGTATCAAGTCGACCCATACCTCTTGCCTCGCCGTCTCTATTTCGCATCATCCTCGTTACAAGGGTCTTGCCTTTCCTTGACATCAGAACCCTCCGGGGTCTAAACTTTACATCTGCAAGATAAAGAACCTTAGGGAAAAAAAGGAAGGGGTGTGTCATAAAGTAAATAAGCAGTCAGGCCTTCTCTATAGATACCCATTTGCCAGAATTCCTGGCAACAACCTCAAGTGGTGGTCCCCTCCCTCCACATCCTTTCACCTTTGTTTCTCAGGCCTGTCGCATTTCACTTTTGGGCTTACCATGTTCTTTACTGTCGGTTCTCTCTTGTCTGTCCTTAATCAATATTTGCCATAACCTACGCCTTTCCAATAACTTCTTTCCTTGTTTCCCTTGTTTCTTGTTCCATCTTTCAATATATATTTTTTCTTTTTATTTTATTACCGTTCTTGTCGTCGAAGCTTTCTCCAACCAAGTTTACAGGTCTTACTCAATATATGCTATTCGTTGAAAATCCGGCGCGTAACTTTCACCTTTTTTTTTCTTTTCTTTTTCCCTATTATGTTGTAAACTCCAACATGACAGAGACATTCTGACAGAAACCGTCACAGTAATTGCCACATCCAACAAGACGGACACACAAAAACCGACGTAGGTTCTTTCCCTGATTCCCAATTCAATCATACCTTACACATACATATACATCCACTTAATTTGTTAATCATATCCCCTTCTGAACCTTCCCCTCCTCGAATTAATCAATTTTCTCGATTCTCCTCCCCTACCACTTTTTTTTTTCCCTTTCCACCTTGTCTTCTCAAGTGTGCCCCGTGCTTTGGCGAAAAAATCTCCATCGTGGATCGTCTGCCTTTTAGTTGAAATTCCCATATCATTTGGCGTCCGTCCGCTCCTCATCCCGCTCTGGTTTCTATTTCTGTTCTTCTTCATCCTTTATTCCCCATTACACCAACAGCAGCAACAAGCGCAACGCACCACCACTACCACCACCACACAAACCCAACCAACCTGCCCGCGTCTGCACGCACGTTCTTTGTTCTCATAGCTGCATCGTCGTCATTGATGCTGCGTATTATCGTCATCGATTTTTGATATTGACTATCGATCGGTTACTAGCTGTCGTCTAATTGATTTTTTTTATTGCGCGCCAAACACCCAATTTGAGCTAAAGTCTTTTTCTCAATCGACCTCTCTGCTTGTAGATGCACGAGATCATCGCCACCACAAGCTTCTAAAAATATCGACACACATTATCCACTACCTCGATTCACATCAACTGTATTTTGCCACTATACTCGGCATTTCATTTAAATATCTGGCGATACCTTCTCCATTGTCGCCGTTTTACGCTACGCGTCGCACTGTCCTGTCGTATTGTTATTTCCGTAAAATAAAATACACCTTTGAAGAAGCCGGCCTTTCTTTGGTGATAATTATACAACACAAAAGACTCCACAATGGGTCGTCGGAAGATTGAAATCAAGGCCATCAAAGATGACCGAAACCGTTCTGTGTACGTTATGCCATTATCCCATATGCCATATTTGCTAGCCTTCTAACCTATTTAATCTTGAAATAGCACATTTCTGAAGCGCAAGGGCGGTCTTTTCAAGAAGGCCCATGAGCTTTCTGTGCTTTGCAGTGTCGATGTTGCCGTCATTATTTTCTCTAGTAACCACAAAAAGCTCTACGAGTACTCTTCTTGCGATATGCGTGGCATGGTTCAACAACAAGCTTATGTATGTAGAGCGCGCTAGTCGCCTAGTAGGCAATCTGAGATTTAGTACTAACCTCGTATTGTTATTTAGCATGCCGGTCCCATTGAACACAAAGGTCCCGCCGATTTCAACGGTGGAAACGACGACGACGATGACGATGATGACAATGGTACCCCTCCTCAGCGGGGACGGGAATCTACCGAGCCTCACATGATGCCGCCTCATTTTCCCGGAGGTCCTTACCCTGGAATGCGCCACCACACACCCAGCGCCTCGCCACCGATACCAAATGGCGTGTTCCCCCGCACGCATACTCCTCAGCCTATTGGTTCCAGGCCAGATTCTCGCAATGACATGCGCCGCGTAGGCGCCCCCATGGTACCGCCGTCTGCCAACGGTTACTACATGCCCGGTGCTCCAGCCATGTATACCCCGGGTGCTCCGCAGCAACCCATGAGCCAGTACCCTTTCCAACCTCCTGCACCGAATCAATCAGTTGCTGCCCAATATCTGGAGGAACAACGTCGGTCTATACCGCCTTTTGACGGGTTACCAGCGCAACATCCTGCTCCTCCCCACGGGATGCCTGGGGTGCAAATGATGGGTCGGCCCACGCCATCGCCGCAACCACCAAATTCTCTTCTTCCGCCCCAAGTTACTTCTGTCGCTCAGCCTATGCCCGTCACTCAGTCTATGGTACATGTCTCTCCAGCTCCTGCGCCTGCGCAAATGCTTGCGCCACCGCAACCACAACCTGACCCACAGACGTTACCTCAGCCGAATAACGCTCAGTCGGCTAACCCCGAACCCGATAAATCTGCTGATCTCGCCCCTGGAATGACTCGGATGGAAGCTCCCAAACGCCCATTACTGGATACCGGATTCGTCAAGAAGGCTATCCCTCCTCGCCGGCAACAAAGCACTAGTATATTCACCCCCGTTGACGATAAAAGATCTGTGCTCAGTCAGCATCTTGATATGTTCAATGTTGGCACTGGAAATATGAGCAATGTTTCATCACAAGAACGTAAATCTGACACTCCTCCCAGTCGTTCCCAGTCTCTTGATGAGGGCAATAAGTCCACTACTACCACTGCCTCACCCCCAGATGCCGTATCAAAACCAACGGTGCCTCCAATCAGCACGATACCTAAGCCCAGCATTCCGGAGACCACGTTCACGCCACCCTCTCGTTCGAATAGTATGAACAGCGTTAAGGTGACAACGCCCGGTGGTAACGCCCTGCGGCCGCGTCTCAAAGTACAGATTCCGGAGGAAGCTTCTGAGGTCAACCCATCTAAAAACAACTCCCCACGCACCGCCGGTCCTCATCCTCCAGGATCCCGAAAGCCAAACTCAGATCCTCAATCTGCCCTTATCTTGCCACCCCCTTCACCATCTGCGTCTGCGTTGCTATCTGCTGGTGCTTCTGGTCCACCGAATCCCTTTGCTCGTCCTGTCCCTGCATCACAAGGTGGTCCCGGCTCATTGAAGGTTGACACACCAAGTGGGATGCTACCCTCGCGCCTCTTCGCCGGTGAACTCCTTCCCAGTCCCAATACTTTTTGGTCTAATCAGACCGGCGATGCCTGGGGCCGTGATTCAAATACACTACCTAGTCCACTGAACTTTGCGACGCCTGTTACCGGGGCTGGCCCTAGTTTCCTGCGGGATGACGGGCCAGGTGGCCTATTAGGCCTTGGCAAGAGAAAGAGCCCGGAGGCCGCGGGGAACGGGGCTAACAGCACCAGCGAAACACCGGAGATGAAAAGGGTGAAGGTGGAATAGTTTAGGGAACGATGTGTTGATCAAACTATTGTGTACGTGTCTATATGAGTTAGTTAAGGTTGATTTTGGGAGGATGTCTGCTTTTTTTTTATCCTGGATTTTTGGTCTCAGTTTACTGTCTTTACTGTGTCTATACCCTTTTTTCTGGTTTATTTTGTTTTCTAGCGAAGTCTATACGGTCAAAAAGGCTCATTTCAAAGTAATTAGTTTGTCATAAAGGTCGTGGTCAGTGTATCCATTATGCGTGCTCCCACTGTCACTGATCTCAATAATCTAAAAAGCATGAGTACATTTTTGTCAGATTCAAATAATTCAATACAAGTAACAAGTATCAGTAAGTAGTGATCATAACTCCGTACTCCCACTCTTCATTACCCCAATCCCATCATCATACCACAACACCAAGTCCCAAACAAACCCACATTTTACTTGCATCTCTTCTCAACAACCACTGCACCATTCTCCTCATACTCCTTCTTCGACACCCACATCTGGTGGAACGTCCCCAAACTCGCCAGAATAGACCCGCCCACCCACGCGCCAAACCGCCTCTCGCTTGTTAGCCCCGCCGCATGCAACCGGATCCGTACCCCCGGGAACGCCGCCGTCAACTCGGCATTCAACCGATCCGAAAACCCATTCACCAGTGTCGATCCACCCGTCACCACGATATTAGCCAGAAGATTCGGCCGCAGATCCGCATCAACAGCGCCAATTGCCGTCCGCACCAACTCTGGGATCGTCTGCGCCTTGGTAAGCGGCTCCTCACCGGGCACCGGGTACGCTGCCGTCTCGTCCCAGAAGCCCTCGGCGGCCTTGAAGCGGGCTTCGCGGAAGATGGCGTTGGCGCCAGTGGGAATTTCAAAGATGCGACCGGGGGAGTTACGGAGGACTTCCTCAGTACCGGGGGTACCGAGTTTGTTGGGGCCGCGCCAGACTTCGACGACACTTTCCTTGAATTCGGTAAGGAGGCGTTCTTCCTCGTAGGCGCGGAATGAGGGGTGGATATCGAACTTGAAATCGCGGGTCTTGAACTGAGGAGCGGCACCGGCTTCAATGGGAGTCTTGGACTCAACGAGATAGGAGGGTATGATCTCAAGCTTGGGCTCGGAAGCAGCAAGGAGGGCACGGGCCTGGTTGGAGAGCCAAATACCACCAGCGGGAGAGCGGGTGATGGAGCGCTTCAGAACCATACCATCGTGGACGGCGGTAACAGAAGCTCCGGAAGCACCAACGTCGACAACCAGCGCAGTGGCCTTGCCAACAGTAAAAGCAGCCAAGACAGGCGTTTTGCTGAACCAGAAGGCAGGGGCGCCCCAGCTCTCCATGATAATCTCCATGGCCTTTTCACGGGCTTTAGGAGTATTCCAGGCAGCCTCCGTCATCAGTAGCGGGTTCTCAGCCAAAGGTTTTTCTGACAACTCTGTAGTCTCAGCAGCAGCTTCCGCAGCTTCAGTAGCAGCTTCCGCAGCAGCGGCATCTGCAGTAGTGTTTTCACCCATGGTAACATCACCCTCGCCATCAGGCTTAGTTTCTGCGGGTTCCTTGCCCTTACCCTCCGTCGCAACCTTACCGGTGATAATCGACGAGCGCAAAGATGGCTGCAGACGATCAAACAGCATGTTCTCCCATAACTTGCTAGCAGTGTCCCAATCCTCAACAATACTATCATGTCCCATGTAATTGCGAACCTCAAGGTTCTCGCGCGGGATTAAAAACTCGTCACCGTAGCAGTTGTGGGCGGGCTCGGAAGTGTAGTGTGCGTACGAAGAGGGAATGACAATCTTGGGGACGTCCTCGCCGGCAAAACCGGCGCGGGTATGCGAGTAACCGGGGTCGAGAACAATGGCGGAGACCTCGTCACCGCCATAGACATCAGTAGGCGCATTGGCCGATGTGAGGGGCTGCTGGTAAGCCATTGTGGTGAGGTGGAAAGGTGGCGGTGGTGCTTTGCGCAATTTGGCGTCGCGTAGTCGAGGGAGAGGATCACAGATACACTGGAGCGAAGAGGCCTAGTAGAATAATAAGAATGGGTATAATTAGAATCGCGATGATGCTTTGTGGTTAGCAATGTCGTGATTGAATCGCAATGACCAACTGTGAGGCCGGAATCGTAGATAAAAGAGCTATTTCAAACTAGGTGTGTGCTACCTAGACGCGGCTGCGATACCTTGCAAAAACATAATACTGGGTGTCAGGGAGCTAGGAAGGCTGAGTGATTGAGGCGACAACAGCTGGCGAATGAGCTATGCAGCTGGTGAAAATCTATGTCAAGGATCCACTTATAAGTCGACGCCATAGGCGCCACATGAAAAATTAACGACCTCTGGACAAACACTATGGTAATAAATTCTCATGATCTTTTGGCAAGACTATTGTTCTTCCTTTTCAATTTATCTCCACCGTCCAGTATCTTTCTGGATCGTGAGTCTCGGGGCCAACTGTTCTTATATCAAGAGATTCACAATGATAAAGGTAAACAACCTTTTATTCTTTCTTCATATCCATAAATTATACACCTTTGTGATGAGAAGAAGCAATTAGAACCGCTGCAATTAAGCACATCAGTGCTCTTGATTTGAAAGTTGCCTTTTATCTGATTTTCTATTTACAAACTTCTTATATCTACCATTTAACTGCATGATCTTCGCTAACATGCCTTCTTGTGAACAGATACCATGAGTGCCCTTCAGTATCTCAGACTACGGGCCCTACCCCAAAGTCTCTCGCCAGTCTCCGTCATCCCCTCAGTAGCTTCTAGACTTTCCCCCGGCACTCTTTCCATCCGCCGTTGGAAATCCCAAGCCCCCCAATCTACTACCCCTTTGGAGCCCGTCCCCGAAGAGGAGTCCTTTTCTGCCTTCAAGCAACTTCGTCAGGAACGCCTGGATGAGATCCGAAAAGAAGACCCCAGTGTAACGGTTGAAGCTTACCCACGGTTACAACATCCCAGACCTCCGACGTCAATTCCAGAACTGCGAGACCGGTTTGATGTGAACATGGCGGCAATCCCGGAGGATATTGAGGAAGTGACAGTTTACGGTACGGCTTGCTTTGTGTGAAGCTTTAGTGATATCCTGCATGTGTTTGATATTATGCCGTGATGTTCTTCTTTTGTTGATGGAGACTGTGGCTAATGTCTCGTGTCACTTCTTGTAGGCCGAGTCGTTTCCAAGCGACAAATGGGCAAATATCTGCTGTTTCTTGATATTGTAAATGAGTACAAGACAGTTCAGGTCATGGTCAACTGGAAACATATCCATACGCTCAATAAGATGCGTCACGTGCGTTTCCAGATGTGGACCCGGTTGATTGAACGTGGTGATCACGTTGCGGTCAGCGGTGTACCCGTCCGCTCGAACACCGGGGAACTTACCATTAAGGCTGCGGCCATGCCAGATCTCCTGACTCCCGTACAACAGCCCATCCCCACCGAGTATGTGGATCTTGATAAGAAGATGGAGCGTCGGCATATTGATATGCTGATTACGCCGCAGGTTTCAGAGACGTTGCGCATGCGGTCTGGGATCATCAACTATATCCGTGATTTCTTGAAAGCTCATCGTTTCCTCGAGGTTCAAACGCCAATATTGGCGCATAGTGCTGGCGGTGCTATTGCGAGACCGTTCACTACCTCGTCTACCGAGTTCCCCAAGCGCGAGCTTGCCCTCCGAGTCGCTCCCGAGCTTTGGCTAAAGCGTCTGGTAGTCGGTGGTATGCAGCGGGTCTTTGAGATCGGACCAGCCTTCCGTAATGAGGGCATTGATCTTACACATAACCCTGAGTTCACCATGTGTGAGTTCTACAGTGCTTATACTACTTTGGACGACCTCATTACCTTTACTGAGTCCCTGATATCCGGCCTCGCCTTCGAAGCCCACGAACTCATCCAAACTTCCCTCGGTTCGCTTCCCCCGATTGACCTTAACTACTTCAGTGGTCCCTATAACCGTGTCGAATTCATCCCAGCGCTTGAAGAACGCCTTGGCATGCACTTTCCTAACCTTTCTGCCCCCGACGCACTCCCCGACACTCTCGCCGCCCTCGAGCTCAGTGGAATCAAAGTTCCCGGTGACCCCCCAGCCACCATTGCCAAGTTGCTTGACCGTCTGGCCGCCGAGCACCTAGAGCCCCTTTCATTCGAGAAGCCACTGTTTATCACGCATCATCCGGCAGTCATATCGCCGCTTGCCAAGAGCTTCCAGTGCCCACAGACAGGACAGGAGATCTCGGCGCGAACAGAGCTGTTTGTTTACGGACGAGAACTTGCCAACATGTATGAAGAGGAAAATGATCCTGCCGAGCAACAGCGCAAGATGATGGAACACCGTGAGGCAGTTCTTCTTGCGCGTAAGGAGAACAGATATGGCGGTGCCATTCCTGATGATGCTGTTGATGAGATTGAGGTCAACCCTGAGACAGGAGCCATCGTTGGTTCCGGTGAGGATCTCATGCTTCAAGCCAAAGCGGCCGAGAATGCAGCCGCTGAAACATCCGACAATCCTGAGTCCACCGAGGATCCCAATGCCACCATTGACGAAACACCGCCGATTGACGAAAAGTACATTGATGCTCTTGAAGCAGGGCTCCCGCCAACTGGTGGCTGGGGATGCGGGATCGAAAGATTGGTCATGGTGTTTACGGGGACGAAGCGCATTAGTGACTGTCTACCGTTTGGCACGTTGAAAAATGTGGTTGCGTTGGGGGCGCAGCCGGCGCACAGAGAGGAAGGTCGTGACCGGATCACCCGGAAGAACAAAACTTTGAGCCGGGAGCAGCGGTAGCTATGTGTGGTTTGGGGGAGGGAGAACGATATGTGGTGATACTTGTACGACTAAGTGAAGATTAGAAAGTACGGCGTTTGTACTATTTAGGGAGGTTGGCTACGGCTACAGTTACGATGACGATGACACTTTTGGTGGTTTGTTTTCTTGTTTGTTTGTCTCTTGTATAATGACTATTAGACTGTACGATAGATTTTGAATCACAGAGGTTTAAATATCAAGTCATGAAGCAAGCAGAGATTATGTAGGTGTGTGACAGGTGCCAATCGATTCGCAGAGGCTGGGAAAGTAAGGCCGTGATCACCTGACACAGTAGGGACAATCAGGGTCCGTGGTGAAAGAGAAGCAAGGAAAGAGTAGATTAGTGAGGGTTACATTTGACCATGTATAACAGTCTTGTTTATTGTTGATTTTTGTTGTTATTTTTATTTTCTTTTATTTTTCCTTCTTTTTCGTTGTGATGATGTCAGAGGATAAATGAGGAGAAGAGGGATTGTGTCTCTGGGGCATTCTATTGGTATCCTTCGGATAGAGAGTATATAGATAGAGAGATTAGAGCGGGGTTGTTTGGGTCATTCCGAGAAGGGCTGGGCGACGTCAGTGACGGTCTAATTGCAATATCACGAATGAGGAGGAAGGGTGGAAGGGGGGTCAGATAATGTCTGTCACATGCTCAACTAAAAAGATGAAGTGGCGATGGAGTAAAGGGTGTGTTTATGAATATTTATATGTAGGTTGTTATACATATACATATACACATATATGGAGAAAAGAAGAAAAGAGACGAAAAAGAGGTATATTTAATGTAGAAATTCATTTGTGGGATACTCGCGGGATATGTATATCAGGTGGTGTGACGGGTTCTGATTGGCAAGCAGCGGCAGCGGCAAGCAATGATCAGCTGAGGTCGGTTGCAGAGAGAGAATCAGCCGGAAGTATTGATGGCGGATTCTAGTCCAGGGTTTTTCTCTAGTTTCAATGTGTTGTTTGATATATACTTGGGGAATCACAGTGTTCCAAGGTGTGAAGCCGAATGGATGGGATGGATCGTTTAGAGTCAAGCACCATCATCGGGAGTCACGAGACAAGACTGCTTGTTTTTCTTTTGTGTCTTAATCTTGATTCATGAAACATGGTGGTCTTGAAGGGGTATAAAGTCTCAAATCGGCTTTTTCTCACCAGGTGATGTGATTCCCTCCACCTCGCACTCACTCAGATCCACAAATCCGTCACGAGTCTCCATCCCCTGAAGCAAAGAGGGGTTCGCCGATATCAAACTCCGGTGCAACACCTAACCCTAATGCCTTATTGGGGCCTTTTCTTTTTTTTTGTTAAATCCTCCGAGATTTTTTTCGCAAATAGTAATGCTCTGACGTCAGGAAAGATAAAAGAAAAGGCGAGAAACAAAAATCTGTCATTTTTGCAGTTACAGGTGGTGATGACGAGGAAGCAAGAGGAAAGTCACATGAAACACGGAGGGTTGTTGAGATGGTGCGTGGGGTGGAAAATGAGACGATGCGCAAGCGATGGCTGTGACGTTGGAAAGGACGAGGGAGGATGCTCGGCATATACACACCATTACAGTGATGATGATGAGCTAAATACTAAAGAGTACCGGGCCTATCTATTGGTATGCATATAGTGGCGATGGAGAGAGAGAAAGAGGTGGAGATACTGGTCCATGTGGGCATCATCAGGGAAATATACCCTCAGAATGCCTTGGTGTGGTATCATTTACAACAAAGCCAAACTGGAAGGGCACCAATCAACCTCAGTACATCCACCTCACTACTGACTTCTTGATGATCGACAACGCCGATATCCCATAGCCTCGTCCTTCTCCATCCTTTAATGGCTGGCTAAATATAAAAAAAACAATGTCTGCCTCAATCCGCAGGTTTATTCCGGTTCACGGACAGACAATTGGCTTTCTAGTTATCAATTTCTTTCCCCAAGCACGACGCTCGTGTTGCGCCTCGTCCCCTTGTATATAATTCCTCTCTCACTTTTCACAATATTGTCATCATTTTATAGCTAAATGCATAAATATTAACAACACCGTACTGACACGATGGACATTCCGAGACGCTCGTGCGGAGGAAGGACGCAGGTGTCTTTGTTGATGTCCCATGCAGCACGATGCGGGATATGCAGATTGGCTGCAGATTGAAGCAGCGAATGAATGATGGATGATGATGGGAAATGAGAAACTGCAAAATGCAATGCAATGTAATGCCATGTAGGGTCAATTGCCAGACAGATAGTGGGAGGCGAGAGCCCAGTGGGGGTGGGTGGTTATGACGATATGATATGTTAGGGGCAAAGGGAAGGAAATCCTACAAGATGGCCAGCCACAGACATAGACTGGTTCATCCTTTTTTTTTTGCTGGAGAGATTAAAAGTGAGATACTCGATCAAAGAAGCAGAAGCAGAAGCAGAAAAGACAATCACCACCGAGTCCGTATGCCTACAAAGATAGGGGATGGATGGCCAACACATACACACAAAATACGGTAAGGATTCCCACAACCGGACAAACACGGTACGGCGCCGACTAAACTCCCTCCCCCGGTCTCCACCGCCCAACCTCACACATCACCAACTCACAACCAATTTCTCTTCAGTATCGACCACCTCTAGCACCCATCCCAACCATCCACCTAATGCCCTGGATGCCCCCCCCCTCCCCCTCAAGCTATATATGTATCCACCTAAATTCACAAGGCAAACAGACACGACACACCGCCATTTACGTCTACAGCCTTGCGGCATATCAACCCACCCATCAGTAAGCATCCCCGCTTACACACACTGGCATGTGTCATTAGGAGAGGAAATCGCACTCTTACAGAACTGTATATATATATTCGAAATAAACATATCATCAAAGGAGCCGTGTCGTATACATATTTATATACAGTCCATCATCCATTCATGTAGCGGAGGAAGTCAAAGCCCAAGTCCAGGCCATCGGCATGCGACTATATAAATATCTCAATATCGCATTGGGCGTCAGCAGCCGTGAAAGCCATAATCGTGACATTTGCCGTGATATGGAGACGACTGTGTGTGGTCAAGCGTCAACCACAGCTACATGAGATGGGGAAGGTAAATAAATATATGGGCTTGGACTCACTCGGATAAACAGCCCTTGATATTAGAGTATTTGTTATATAAGCACTTGCTCTATTTAATTTTCAAATGGGCTCAACGATGTTAAACTGTCGATTATAAGGTCATCAAATTAGCTGTGCCGCCTTGACCTGGTTTAAATATCGATATCCGTGAAGTGTATTGTGTTTGCCAGTATACTAACTCTAACTTTGAGGGGTTTCCACACGATGTATATATATTTCTATATATCGCCAATCGCAACTGCCAAATCTATATACATATGCGAATGAGTACGATGATGAATAAATTGCGGATACACAGATTTCATGTCGATAAATCACAGCATGAATTCGTCTATCCTCGGCATCGCACTCGCACAGCACTGAGATATCGAACCATGATTTCTCGGTCCATGTCCAAAATCCAAAATTGATCTTGGCCCAGAGAAAAGGCACAAGAAAAAAAAAAACCATTTTCCGTATTACATAACTTGAAAACAAGAGGAGGGTCGTCCCTTTTAATAATATCCACGTTCCGGAACTCCTCCTTTCAACAATTGCTCTCGCTTTTGCACTCGGACATAGATTGTTATGATTACATGACCGTCTGTTGATCCATACGGTAAGGACTTTTCTTTAAGCCATGAAGAAAGCTTAGGTGTTTATATATGTATCCTCTGCCATTTACTTGTATAACATATAGATGCACATGAATGAATGAAGCCATATCATGATTTCCCCATTATTCAATGGCTAAATTGAAAATAGCCACTGTAATTTGATATATATTGAATTGTTTACTGGTATCTGATTTGCATTTGTGATTTCTTTCATTTCTTCTTCAAATGATGGACGCCTTCACTAGCCGCCATTGTCGATCACCGTGGACCCAGACATACAGATAGGTAGAAGCTCTTTAGACTGTTATACCGGCATAACGCAGGAACGAGATGAAATGAAGAAAGGTTGAGTCTCTACATGAACCTTATCTACATGCAAGTCACGACCACGACATGCATATAGTGCAGACATTATGACATTATATAGATCATGTATCCATAATATAGACAATAACCACTCTCATTGATCCAACAATTCATCTCTTCTGTCCACTATTTATACAGAACCTGAGATTTTGTAGTCACAACAGCCGTGTTCAAGCCCCTGGTCAAAAGGTCCGTTAGATCATCGCTTCAAGTAGAGCTAATATAAGATGACTGGGGTCTCCCAAGTAATGACACGATGCTGCAAAAGAAGGGGAAAAAAAGACAGTTGGTTGATGGGCGGGTAAGATGCAGGGCAACGGGAGAAAACGAATGCAGACTGTGGGTATATTCCTTTCAGCGCTTGATTTTTGCGCAGAGACACTGGCATATATCTCTGGACGACTTTATAGCTACAGTGTATGCCCATATTATGGTTAGTGCAAGTTAATGAACCAAGGCCGAACATCACATCTTCCTCCAGCTTAAACCTGCCTGACCGGCTCTAACAACAACTAGCATTCCATCCAATGTTGAGCCATGATTAAATACATCCACATATAGGGAAAGGGAGAGGGGAAAAGATGGAAAATCCAAAACCAACAAACCTCGAAATTCCCTTGTAACAGCACAAGGCCCAGACAACCGCCATCGGCCCATCAGCACTCACCAACCACCACTAAACCAATATCGACAGAAAGAGAGAGATCCCTTGTACCAACCACATGTTCTAGGCCTCATCAATGTTAACATGTCTCTTGTCCAGCTCAGCCCTTGGCCTAGCCTAGCCTATAGTCACATTGTGTCTTTTTGTTATCTGACTAAATAATTCCAAGATTCAACAAAGACAAAAGAAACCACATATATATTGACTCTTGATTTTTTTTTTTTTGCCCCATGGCCATCTCGCCAACGCAGGGTCTGTATGCACCTTTCTGTAGCCGGCGCCAGGCCACGACACCGGAGGCTGGAACCCGAGTATGTGACCTGGGGGGGGGGGGGGGTCTTGAATAAGGAATAAGAGAGATAGGGGTAAATAACAAGAGCAATTTTTTTTTTCTTACCAGGTAAACAAAGAAATTTTCCAAGTGTCCTGTAGCCTAGTTCTTCGTCTGTAAACTCCCTGGATGTAGAGATGATAGATGCCGATAGTCCGCTTAACCGACGCGATCCGAGCTGTCAATTATCGTCTCTTGGAAGTCGCCCAACTTGAGTTTTCAGGCTTATTATGAGTTACGGGGTTTATATAGGAGGCCCGGGATGACAAGTTCATCTCATCATGGCTAGAGTTCCGGGGCTACAGTGGTTCTCCGAGGACATGATGCCATATATACATATAAATCTATATTTGTCTATCATTTAAGTTTGATTGATCGCAAGAATTACATTGGGTGCGTGTACGACTGCGGCAGTTACTCCTATAACTTGTGTATTTTTTTCTTTTTTTATCTTGTCGCGTCTATTTATTGTTTTTTTGTGTGCCTATATTTCAAGGCATAATATACATGTATACTGGATTTGAAGTTAGTGCTTGCACTAGCGTGGAAAGCATCATCTCTTCATTGTTGTTTTTTGAAATAAAATTTGAGATTTAAGTGTCATGGAGAAAATTCACACAATCTATAAATCTAGGGGGAAAAAAAAAAGTAAGCCTCGTATATGATTGCACAAGCACAGCGACACGGTGACTCCACAGATCTCCGCCTTCAATATAAGGTTCACATGTCCAATCACCATTGCTGTTACTTTTTATCACAGCCCGGACCCGTCTGTGTCTCACATAAAGCAAGTCGCCAATTTAAATATGTGCGAAAGGCAGAAGAAAAAAAAATCCCGAGAACATCTCAAGCAAGTTAAAGTGACTGAATCTCCACAATGGCCTCCTTTCAAAGAAAGGAACAAGTTGTAAGATTGGCGGATAATGTAGACCATATATAGATTTGTTTCATATTTATAAATCAGAAAGTTTCTGCAGTTCCCATTTCCCACTTTATTTGTCGTGATTTCATGGGATCTGTGCACTAAATTTTGTTGCATCAACGGGGAGTAAACCGGCTACAAGCTGTCAAATCTTCAAGATGAACAAGACCAGGCTCATTATAAATCGCCTTGCCAATATGGAAATTTTCTCCGGCTGTAGTCAAACTAGAGTTTAACCACCATGGCCGTGGCTAACTACATACATATTGATCGCATGATAGTCGCGCTCCCGAGGCTGACATATAAAGATCATTTCTTTTTGATGCGACTAAACGAGTCTTGCTCGCAACGCAGTCTAGCCCGTGATCCACTCGACTGAATATTAATTTCTACAGCACTTGTTCTTTACAGAAAAAAAAATGACAAAGTTACTTACGGTTTTTTTTTTCGCTGCAACTCGGAAAATGATGAGTCTAAGCGCTAAGAAACAGATGACAAGAAGGATATATTAGTGAGAGGTGAGGTCCAAAGTTGGTTTGAAAACTCAAGCCTCAGAATTTAGGCCAAATTAACCAAATTGCCGAACCTGACTGGGTCTTGTGACGAACTAGATTGAGGGCGAACATGAGTACAGTTGTTCTGATATATATATTAATTTGGTTAACACACTTACACAAGTCTCTACATCGTTATATATATGTAATCAGCATTAGCCTTTGTCATCCAAAGTCAATATTCTAATCACTACTCACAGCGTCTGGATTCCCTCCCTTACGCCACACTCATTCAATCCTTTCCTCTCGGGTTTCCTTACATATATTACCCAGACCAGATCCTTAGACACTCCAAAAATAAAGTTAGAGGGTTACTAGCTGCATCATGACCATCAAGCCAGCTCCCCGCTCTGTAACGCTCTCAAACTCATCAGTGATCCCTTGTAATTAAGCCAAAAACCACCAACGGTCTGTCAACGGCCTTTTTTTGTGCCTTTTTTTTGACTCTTTTGATGAGCAAAAGCCGAGTGTCATCTCTGTAAATCTTAAACTGTTGGAAATATTCCTTTCTTTCATGGTGCTATCGAACCATCTTGACGTCGTGCTGCCGTATCAGGGTGACTTGGTTCACTCCCATATATTATGAAAACGAGGTCCTCCGACCACCATGTGCGCTGTGCTAGGTTGAACCGTCATTGTCCCAGTTCTGACTAATAAATATAGTAGTAATATTGGAGGCTTGCTAAAAAATAAAAATAAAAATAAAAAACACTGCTTCTTGTGTAACGCTGCTTTTTAGTGTGATCTTTTTTTTTTTGCTTGTTGACCAGGTACCCCCTGGAGTA
>JABFIG010000106.1:0-85083 GCA_017139545.1 Ambrosiella cleistominuta | reverse complement strand
CCCCCCCCACACAAATTCAGTAAAACTATGACTAAGCATATCGCCAACCCGCCTACCAGCTCTCTCTATATCTCTTTAAGCTTTATACCTATAACTTAATTTACTTCCTAAGGGAACCCAACTTGAAATCAAGGCGGATTTTTGAGTACTCCCTAACCTCATGATACCCTCAAACCATACCATATCTCCTTACTGCCCTAGCCATCATCTTAAGTAAAAAAACGAACAAAACAGGACCTGGGATCTCCACCGTTAGCGATTCAAGCCTCCCCTACCAGGAGAAAAAGAAAGGGATTCTTCAGTACTAGAAAAAAATGAACCATCTCGACCAAAAGAGATTCAAACCCCATGGCAAAGCAACCCAAGCAATGCTCCCAAGGAGCCATCTAAGGGAAAAGCCATGTTCAGACGCAAATATGTGCACATCAATTACCAATTTGGCAGCGCAATTCTCTGTTTAACCTCAAAGAATACGTTGGGCGAACGAACGATCCGTTCGGGAAAGGTGATTCTAGGGCATATCCCTCTGGACGCTTGTCGCTGTGCCCGCGGCTCATTTTGTTGCTTGGGTCACAGAAAATTTCCCTGGTGTGTGTGTATGTATGTATAAACAGGACAAGAACAATAAGACGGTACAGTTAAGTTGTAAAGTATGTTGGTCAGTGGCGTCTTGAAAATTTATGCGCTTCTGGTGTTAGCAAAGTAGAATTATTTAACAATTGTCACAGATATTAGGGTATCACGATAATAATGTCTTGGATGCATTTGGAAAGGTGCCCTTTCACATTTAGCAACGGCAGATCTCGTTGTATGTAGAAAAAAAAAAGACAATTAACCCCAAATCTGAATATATGCACAGCAACACACGGCACAAAGACTTTAGACAACTTCGTGTCGCACCAGTCAAGATGCCAACATTTTCTGGCGTGCGTTCCAGTGGCAAAGGCCTATTTGATCGCATACATTACGGAATTTTCTTTCTCCTCCCCTCCACTATAGTTACTACAGTTGCTATGCAGGGCCTTTTATCAACCCACTCACCGCATATAGTAATAATATCAAAGGCCGTCCGCCTACATCAGAACTTCAGAATTATCTGCATATGTAGCGCTTCTCATCTGTTCTGTATTTTTCTGTCGTTCCCCAATGACAAGATGTGGTTGAAATTGACTCGCTGTTTTGCATACCTTCAAATGGATCCCATCAAGGTTCATTGTAACGTTGATGAGGTTAACTTGTTTTCACACAAATAGACACATAGCACATGCGAACTTGCAAACCCATAAATCAATATCCCCTTTGGACCCTAAATAAATACAGATATACAGAGATCAAACCCCCAACCTGACTCGTGCCACCAATTCCATGCATTGAGATTGGTTTTCATAACAAACCCTCGTCCGGCATTGCCTTCATATTGTATACAATATCAATACAATATCAATACAATATCAACGCACAAACCCTTTCCCTGATCATCCTTTTTTTTTTTCCCTCTTCTTTTGTGCGCTTCGCGAAAAGAAAAAGAAGAAAACTTAAATTTTCATTCCACACCCATTATCCCCTAAATATTATGTCCTCATAGCCCACAGTATGAGCCGGGACGCAACGACGGTCAAGGCGACATTTATTTGGACGAGTTTGATCAGAGGTACCCGTGTATAATTTATTTAGGCCAAATTACACGCTTGTGATTCCCCGGCGTAATAAAGGGATACATGGTGGGATACCATCGTTTGCAAGTATGAATATCTTGTCAAGATGAAGCGTAAGATGACAAATCAATTTTTTTCTAAAGAAATATTCTGTTGCTGTGTAAGGAAATTGGAGGA
This sequence comes from Ambrosiella cleistominuta, assembly GCA_017139545.1. Classification (NCBI taxonomy): domain Eukaryota; kingdom Fungi; phylum Ascomycota; class Sordariomycetes; order Microascales; family Ceratocystidaceae; genus Ambrosiella; species Ambrosiella cleistominuta. The sequence continues at coordinate 83,251 of JABFIG010000106.1, read as the reverse complement.
TATGGTGTATGGAGAATGGGTTCCTGGTGTTGTTTGTCTCGTACCGCAGATTATCTGTGTTTGTGGAAGTGTCTGTAAAAGTTTTGAAGACGGACGTGGGTGGGGATGAACGGGTAACCCGTTAACCCTGATCGTGGGCCTGATGGGCGGCCCCTGGCTTTTCGTTTTCCTGCCGATATTTTCGGGTGACGTTGAGGATATGAAAGTGAACACCAAAAGGCACCTTGGCAAATGATGGAGCCACTATCGATGGAACTGTCGGTGTGACTGTAGGATCTAGTGGTCAGATCTTTTCGGTTTTATGAGTATTCAAATACATAGGCATTTAATATGGACTTCAGATTTTGTATGTGATTGGTGGGGTAGGCCAACAGTGAAAAAGCCCGAACCTGTTTGATTCTCAGAAAAAAGCACACGTAGAGGTTAGCAATGCTGCTGTGTTTGACATTGCTAATGACAACCGTCACGGGTATTGTCACGGGTGTTTCCTAACAAATACGAGCTGCCTTGCACAAAAAAGACTCCCCGACTGTATCACGACCATTTCCCATCACTACCACAAAGTGCGCTCCGCAGCATCTGTTACCTCTCAGCAATCTTGTGATATTGCCGATCGGCATGTTGCTCGCCACGACCTTGCCATACCCTCTGTAGTTGTTATTCCATAAATAATAGTCACTATGTGTATATAAAATCCCGTAGTCTTTACTTGAAGACACAGCCATTAAGAAAAAAAAACGATGCCACAGACTCAAGTTAGTGTTTACCTGGTGGACCAGGGGTGTTGTTGCCGGGTGATGAGGTAAGGCAGGGTTGTACGGAAGATGAATTGGTGGATAACGCTGAGTAGGAGGAATCAGAATTTTAACTTTGCGACTGATTGGCCTTCGTCGAGGTTAGTAGTTGCTTGTTAAGAGTTTTAAGATTGAGGGTTGTCGTTGGAAAGTGATGGTTATAGGGTTGATGGCGGCGGTTTGTATTAGGGTTGGTGATTACCAAGACCATGCATATATTGTTTGTGATTCGTTTGTGATTGGTCAAGGTTATACCGGCCGAGGAACTTGGCCAATGGCAATTGTCATGTCTAGCAGCCTATGGAGTAGTCTTCAAAGTTATCTTTGAATATTTTATTAAACAGAAACGATGTATGCTATAATCTATGGACCACCCTGTTGGTCAAAACCGTCATTTCCACATCTAAAGTCTCGACCTGCAGTAACCCGCCCACCACCATACATATTAAACCCCCAACACCTGCAACAGAAGACGTTCCGCCCTCAATTTGAATCTGTTCTATTTCAAATTAGCTACCCTCAGCACCATCAGCACTTCCAGCGGCCTTCTAGCTTGGCCTCGATAGTTTAGAGATTGTGTATGCCACATATAGCAAAGATTGCCCCGCGAAACGTCGTCGCTCGGGAACGGGGCATGGACAAGGGTGTTCTTGGTCAGCAGTGAGCTTGATGGGAGGGAAGAAGTACGGGAGATAGAAACATACACGCAAAACGTGTGAGATTGTGTAGATTGCGTAGTGTATGGGTGTAGTAAGAGCTTACTGTGTATGAAGGGGTGGGTAGTGTGGTGGAATGGTTTCGGTGGATTGTTGCACTTCCAAGATCCTATGGTACAAAGATGGGATTCGGTGTTGAAAGCGGAGATCAGGTATGTTTATGAAATCCAGTAGAGGGCAGTTTTGATCGAGGTTTGTTGCGGCAATGACGATTGCCATAAATTGCACTGAGTAGAATTTGATTGCAGACATCCAAGTGCTTTTACCACCACACTGGGCCGAACCCCCAGACACTAATATCGACCAGGTTATATTATTACCCTTCGGCCAGGCAAAGACCACGAATAATTTATCGGAGATTCGACGCACCCACTCAACAGCAATGAACCTCTCTACGCAGAACGCCGCACTATACACGAACCAAGGCCGCTTCTTGTTTACTTTATAAGGCTTGGCTAGTATTAACTTGCCATCATGGGTAAATGTAAATATATTGTTCTCCCCTGGTCTAATCATCGAGACACTCCGAAGTGAGATCTCTCCACAACTAGTCAGCACGGATGGACAGGATAGCCTCGGTTTCCGAATCATCTCTTGGTTCCGTTCATACGTTTCAGAGGCATGCTTGTCCTCGGACATGTTCTAATGATATGTTGAATGATATATAATATCGCAGTGGTTATGGTTCTCCAAATATGGCGGATATTATCTACATATCTACAATCTACACTTATTTGTTGGATTGTCTGTGGGCTGGCTGTGAGGGAGGTGTGTGTGATATTGTGAGGGGATAAAGAGGGAGTAAATATGATAATACTCGGATTATAATTGTCATGAATTTCAGAATAGTGGTTACTTGGTTGACGGCGTACCGATGACCGTGGTTGATATGGCATCCCATAGGGACTGGGCAGGCGGTGAGAAGGATGATTCATGAAGAATCAGCTGCCCATCGTGAACAAACAAAATGGAATCATTATCGTTCACATATACACAAGACTAGATAAACATGACCGAGGTTAGATGCATACACCCAACGCACTCACTTAAACACCCCCACGCATTCACTCCATAGATAAGACATGACGATGCAAAAAAAAAATAATATAGCTCACCGCCTAGATAGCCGCCAGTGCCCAGTGATAGACCGTCTGGCTGTTAGTGCCTTGTGATACACGTCGCAGACTTTGGAGCATCGTCACCGGGCGACGGCGAAGCCTCTGAGTGAAAAACGGATAAAGAGCTGACATTTGCCAGCCTCTCGGGGGGGGGGGGGGGGTTTCCAAATCGGGATATATAGATGGATCAATGACTTTTGAAGGGAAATATGTGGAGTTGGAGTTGGAGTTGGATGGGGGGTGAAATCAATTTTAATACAGAGCTTCCTTGTTTGGCTCGATGCAGGTAAACCTGGGTGTTGTCTAGTGGTTTGGTGGATGCAATATAAGCTTGAGCAAACATGTGAATATCCAAGTCTGTAAGAACATATGTTTGTCATGACTAGACGACAAAAAAATGTGCGAAACTCAACATTAAACTCACCGCTCATCAGCGTTTAGCTTCCCCCCTTCCAAACGCACCACGCTAACAAAGTCCATTGAAACACTATCACCTCTATTCCCTCCGCTCCGCTATCCACAACATAGCTCATAAAATAGTCGTCAGAGAACAAGAAATACCCGTTGTCAAACGCACTAGCAAGCCTCTGGAACACCCCCACCAAGGCCCCTACAAATACAGTTCTTCATGACAGTAGCAGATCGGACTTACTATCGGGAAATTGTCTTGGCTCAAAGTGATGAAAAAGTAAATAGCGTTGCTGGGGCGGAATATCCTTTGGGGCAGGGAGCATCTGAGCAGACGAATTGCCTTGAGGTTGTCGTGCGCTTATGTGACTAGGCGTCTGTTGGCGATGTGTAAGCGCCGTTGTTAGAGGTGGTGCTGATATATACATAGCCATGAATATGTGAAAATGGGAATATCATGATTATATATATGGTGACATCAGGAAATTAAACATAGACCGAGATGATATATATTTCATTCACCTGGTTAGATAGCCGTGCTACTTTTACCCACACACACACACACACACACACACAAAAGAAAAGAAAAGAAAAGAAAGGCCAACCGAGTTCCTCTCCATCTCGGGCCGAGATATTGACTTGATGAAGTCTTTGTTTGTCTGACGCGTTTATATGCAAGTGTTTTTTCTTTGTATAGATACACATGTGATTCATCGAGGCAGTGACGATGGGCACAGACAATCCTCTGTTTCTCCTCTAAGGAACAAAAGGGCTCATTGGGTCTAGGGTGGAACTAAAGGTGGCCAGACTGCAAGTGGATACATGTTTTCAGAAATCCGTGAAAGTCTCTATTCCAGGCTCTCTACTGTGTCAGAATATGCAGCTTTCTGGCGTCAAATCGTGAAAATCACATCACACAAAGGTAATAGTAATACAAAAAGCAATCTTAATAGACACAATGAAAACTGCAGACACTAAGACCTTGCATTGTGAATGTCTGTTCTCCTCCGCAAGCTTTTACTTTGAATACTAATCGGAGAAGAAAAAAAAACAAGGCTTGAATATCAGATCACTTCAAACTCTATCCGACATTCAGTCTTACCTTTCTCTCTCCTTTGGAATTTCCCAAACGTCACCTTGTCTTTCCGGATCCGGCAGACGTCCCGGATTGGTGGGTGGGGGAAGGTGTGCTGTTTTTGGTAAAGTGGAGATGACAATTACATTCCAAGGAACTCGTTCGGGTATCCTGAGACAAAAGTCGCACAGGCAGAGGAAAGATTGGACTTGTGTGAATCTGTATATATTGACGTCCTGAATTTATGGTTGCTGAGGTGAAAAGAGTGATTGGTTGTCAAAAAGATGAGTAAATAGAGGGGTTATTTTGTGATTGTGACGGCTGGTGGTTTGAAGATTATAGTATTGGGGATGATTTGACATGGTAGACTGTGGTGTGAGGCGGAAGCGGAGGAAGGGGCGGAGGTGTAGGAGGAGCAAGAGGAAGCGACAGTGGAAGCCGATGTTTACCTGTTCCTGCATTATTTGTGCGAAGTGCAAGGTGAGAGGCACATTGTCATCTCTGGATGCTGATTTGTCAACTTGGTGTTCCCAAGTCTTAAGATTGTCGAGTCATTTTTAAACACTGATAACGGGGCAACCCATAATTTTTTTTTCTTTAAGTGGGAGGTTGAGTGTTTTACACAAAATGTGGCAGTGTCACCATGGGCTTGAACTTGGACTAACTGCATATGACCTCATACATGATTACTTTGGTAGGGTCAAATTGTTTAGCTCGAGATATCTCGTGGCGTGGGGTTCAATGGTTGTTTTAGTGCATGAAAACAACGGTATATACCGTTCACTAAAACCAAGCTTGGACACGTTTTTCATACAAGCGTTTAATGGCTGTCTGTCTGCTGTCCACTGCATATATCCATCCATCATTCTCTATGCGCTGATATGTTATCCTCGCACAATTATAACACATAATATATCTTGCCGTCTTTCTGTCTTTTTGTACCATCATCCCCGCCAGTGTTGCCCGGCACCCCCACAAAATACAAACAGCATCCAATACCCAAGAGTGCTCTCCCCTTGTCACATCGCCAACCAATCACACATGGCGTGCCCAACTCTATCTTTGGAGACTACATTGTACCGAAACACAATACATAAACCGCTCAAGTCTAGATCGCTTGCAGACGACAATTTGATTCTACCAATGTGACGTCATTTGCGATCCAAACAGCTGAGAATATAACTTAGGGCTAGCGGGTAGGTAATAACCCTAACTTGGCATTCCTTGATTTACGATGGCGCTTCGGAAGGGACTGTAGGCTAATCATGCAGTGGTGGCGATGTCAATGTAGCACAGTCTGTGGAAGCCGTCAAACTTTTCTCTTTTGAATGTATATACGTATAAGCGCCATATAAGAGTCTCTCTGCTCAACTAAATATTACTACACACTCTATTTCTCTATTGTTCCGTCTAGGAGCAAATTGCAAAAATAGGCGTCATCAACCCAGCTGAACCCAAGCCCAGCTGGCGGTGCTGAATGGCTGGATGGATGAACTCAACTACCATCCCGCGCTGATCACATCGTCAAAAATTGATTGTAGTGAATGATACTGAAGATCATGCAAAGTAGACAAGTACCCCGCTTTGGAATTAAATCACAATGGGTGGGCGACTGAGGACGTGGAGAGGCCTGGTGACGGGGTTACACTGGAGAGACTTCGTGCAGATGTTGACATATAATCTTGGTCTATAAATCATGGTAGGTGTACTTATTACATGTACAGGGTTTGTCTCTGCGTGTTATTGCAGATGCAGACTGCAGACTGCAGATTTTGTTTACATGTTATGAGAGATATAGCGTTCAGAGCATGCGTATAGGGTGCAGGAGGAGGATCGTGTAAGTGGGATAGTTTGACTGAGGGAAAGAACAATAGTGATGGCGGGGTACCTAGAGATGGTTTTTTAGTGTGCCAAGTAGGTTGGCTCCTAGTGGGGATCCTCTGGTGTCTAGTCTTTGGTATACATATTGTGATATCAACTAGGTGCTTTTTCTCTCATTGATATTCATCCCAATAATCGACATCGTGATTCCAATATGGGGTTCTTCATCGTCATTCTCATGCACAGGTTCACATCATGCAGCATAGTGGATATCCGTCCCCCGCAGCTGCAGACTATATCACCACCACTATTGTAGACAAACGTCTCACGGCAACATCACCACCACAACCACATTCATCACCAGCCTCTTAATTAAAAATATCATGACAGAATACCATAATATTATTTTTATCTATAGTCATCTATCTAGTGTTTACTGATATTAACCATCGCGTTGCCCCACAACACTACTTAATTATTCACTAGCCTCTCCCCCCTCTCCCCTGCTTCCACCACTACCGCCGTCGCCGCCGTATTCCCATCTCACCTCTTATGACATCAAATCTCCTTCTCTACATTTAACATTTTTGATCCAATTCATCATATTGCTCTTTCTTCTTCATATTTCCCACTAACCAGAAAAAAAAAAATCCACGAGGCTGGCCTCCCCCACCTCCGTGTATGTTCCGCCGCCCCGGAATCTATGGCCGTCACTGGCAACCATCACTCGCTATCGCTTCCCAGCCATCAGGTTGAAAAGGCGATATGCAATATTGCAGTTCTGCAACCCGCCATAAACCCTGCTCTCCACTCTTCTCTTGCATATTGACTATCCCGAAATTTTCCCCCCTTACCTTGGGTACGTATCGTGAAAACTAAAGAAAAAAAGAATCACGAGGCAGAAGAAGCACCAGTATGGACTCTTGTTCGATATGCACCTTCCTTGCTTCCTAGTAGATCGCCAAGGCCTTGCCATCTCGTGAATGGCCTATCTAGAAACATGTATACCGGAAACCCTGTTCGTCCCTTCTCCCCTCCCCCGCCGTCATCCCCACTCCCAACCACCTCCGCCCACCTCTGCATGTCCCGTCAGAACCAACTGGTCCCCTTCCCAGATCACCAAGTAGGGTTTTCCCTTTGTTATCATCGACCATTGATTCTACATTACAATATGCACTTCCCCGCCCCTCTCACCGCTGTTATAAAACAAAAAATAAATGTTGATTTATTTAGGCAGGTCACTGGGGTAATGGAAATCATGCAGGATATGTATCTTTGAGCCAATGAGAACAAAGGAATTGGTATAAGTCAGTTGCTAGATTGGGCGTAAACAGTTTTCCTATTTGATGGGAAGGAGGGTCCAACTCGTAGGCACGTGATCTGGCGATTGACAGGCTTTGCGGTTGTTCTGTTATCCTTAGCGGGCACATCTCTACACTAGGGTTTTTCTAACCATGTAATTGACTGCTTCACCAGCAGTTGTTCAGACGACTGCTTGGATGACTACGGCAAATTTTGTCTATAAAATTGCTGGTTATAGCCCACGATGAACCCAACCCCCATCACTTCAACATTATAGATTCTACTCTCCTTTCAACAATCTCGACGGGCCATGGCAGCAATTGGCCGGAACTATTGCTATTGCATGAATGATAAACCCTTCTCATTCATGCGCCGATGTTTGTTTTTAAGGGGAGAGGAATAGGTTCCCCGTTCCGTAGCGGGTGTCCTCGGTAGTCGCCGAAGGCATTGAATTACCGATATCCTTGCTTCAGCTGTGATGTGATGAGTTCCCTTGCGATGGACTATGGGCAGCGAAGGAAAACAAGGGAGAACCGTCGTGATTTTCCTTTTAGAAGATTGTCATTGTTATTGCTATTGTTATTGTTTCCGATCGTGAGAGTAATGAAGAGATACTCTGGCAAAGCTTGAGTGTCCTAAGAAGAAACGACTGAAACATTCAACCGCGATGGTGGGTGGATAAATGGCATTGTTTGAGAATATGCAAGATGCTATGGGCACGTCGCAGTATGTGTAGCGCCTCCATTACACCATTGGCGATAGAATCTCACAATCCACCACCATCACTTTCATGTTTACATACGCCGGTAAAACCCCAGATCGGCAGTCTATGGCCCATAGCAGCAGCCTCATTCTCACCTCTCCCCTCGTGATGCTTTTTCTTTCAGATCCACACACACATACACACGCATACACACAAACGACCTTGTGTCTTCTTTCCCTTTCCATTTCCCTTTCCCTTTCCACCCATGGTACCTGCATTCCCTGATGTCACAGCACGGATCACTAATCTGATCGTCGGGACCCAGATCACTGTTCACTCATTCATATACACGCACACTATATAGCGGAATAAAAGGGCAAAATTTGGTTAGACGCGCTGGACGCGGGTTGGGGGACGCAGGAGGAGATTAAAATTGGATTGGTGAGGGGTTTCACACCGCTAGTTTTTGTCGGGACGACAGAAGAAGGGGCAGAATGGTTAGAAATGGTGTAGAGAGGTGAAGTATCTAGTGGAAGTTTGTAAATATTTTAGACAATAACTGTTATAATGTGAGACAATATGGAGAGTTAGTAAGGGAATGAGCAAGAAAGCTGTCGATGGTGGTTGCTGGGCTTGAGATGCAAGTTGTGTATGCAGTATGACGATGTCGATGCTTTGTCCATTGATGTCTCCACTAAAAACCATCATAACCCGAGATAACAGACAACAGTTTTCTAGAAACATCACTATCATCATCAAACAACGGTCTGTGTTCCTGCATGCTTCAGGTCCCCGTCTCCGTCTTTCCTTCTCCAGATCCATACAATACTCATTCTCACCAAGTAACCCTATCAAACAAACACCTCTTCAATCGTTACCACCACCACAAATATCATTATTCTTAGTAAAACATCTCGCCTGCATATGCACCCCAAATTGCCTTCTCCCTCTTGTCAAATTCCTTTCTGCACAGCACAGTCCCCATTGCTTAAACGACATTTCATCCAATTATCTGCTTCGTCGCACTGCCTTTTTTTTTTCTCTTTCTCTTGACGCGCTGAGAAGGAAGGATTGATGTCATATGACATTAGAGTTTATATAGTGTTAGTTATAAAGGTTAATAACAATGTTGATGAATGGTGAACGGTGATGGAGGGTAGTAAGGCGTGTTTGAGAAGAGTAGCAGTGAGAAGGAGTGGGAGTGAATGCTATTTTTATTGCATATGTTATCTATTTGTTTATTTATGGCTGTTCCTGAGGTCCGAAAGGATGGATGTGGTGATGTGAGGTTGCACTTGGGATCGTGGGGAGGGGCCGTGGTAATTGGATGAAAGAGGATGAGAGGATGGTGTTGTTTGGATAATGCCATGTGGAGTGTTTATTGTGTACTGAAAACAGAAATTAACGGAATGTGTGGTAAGCTGAGGGAATGAGGGTATAGGATAGGATCTATGGAAGTGATGGATGGGTAGATGATGATGAGAGTGTGGGGTGATGGACGGTCTGGTGGATTTGATATTCTGTATGGTGGTATATGAGTGCGAAAATCTGTTGATTAGAATATAGACAAACAATAGGCACTCAGAAACATGCCAGTTTTATAATGCGTCTCTCATAAGCTTGTGTCGCCAGTGTCTGTCCCTTCGGCGTCTTGCGATAACTGGCAATCCGGATGTGTCACTGAGTATTAGTGGACCCAGCGTACAGCTATATGCAATCAACAACTACTACGGATATTTGTAAGAAATCCCTTATTTATAGATGTTTAATATGAATCAATTTAGTCTTAAATTGACATATTTGTTGGTCACCAGGTTGGCATTACGGACCCTAGCCCCCGGAGGCGACAGATTACCATGACCTTATCATCAACAAAGGTTAAAATCCCTTAAAAATTGAAGAAAAACAAACACGCACAAACTTCTAATAGATGCCGAGCCGGTGGCTTTTACCTTCGCTAACCATCGCATCGGACAGGTTGATGGGTTCCGTTGCAAGGAGGCTCTGCCCCGGGGAGTCTGCTATGCTTATTACTATCAAGATATTGGCACAAGTAAGAAGGGTCCAATTAAGGCCACACACAGTCATACAGCTGGATAAAGTAGTTGTTTGATGTACTGTAGTGTGAGTATCTCTTTATGATGATCTATCAACCATCATCTCAATCTGCACAATATGTTGTTGTTCAGAGCAAGATGTTGATACTCTGCTTGTAGATGCATCTTTATATGCCCAACAAAGGAACCCGTATTAGCAATAAAATCTTAGAAAACATACCTTCGGCATGTTTCACTTACACAAATCCACAAACAGCAGTGGAGTCTCTTGTTTGCTGTTTGCCATGTTACACAAATACGTACCACCCATCCGATCTCGGATCTTCACTCTCTACTCTTTGCCCTCAGTGTGGGACAAAAATCGGTTATATCTACTGGAAAAATAAGAAACTATTCATTAAGTAAGATATCCAGCTTCCTAACGGTGGCGTAACCGGGCGTTTCGTCCTTTCTGTCGGCCGTCACCTGGCCCTACATTGGTCCACGTTTTTTACATACCCACATGCACACCGTCGACGACCCGGTCATGTTACACAGCAGAAGACTCCTAATATTCATTCCATTGTTTCCAACTCACTGTAACAGAAACATAAGAGACGTTTTTCCCCACGCAAAGCCGCATCGCTGCGGGAGCCTTACGATGGCTATCAGATGGGTCCCCTCCATACTACGAGATACTCTACCGACTTCATAATTGGGTGAATCTTTCGGATGACTTAGTCGTGGAGAACATAGAACATGATCTTGGGGGTATTGATGATAATCAAATGTTGATTAAATGTTGTAGGAACGGTGTGCTCTAATTGGCTGGATTTGGCATTTAGTTTTTGGCTTTTGCTGACTAGTTCACGTCCATAAACCCCACCCCACTCGTGCGATAAGACTGACAGGGATCATGATAAATGGCGTGTAATACCTTTTGGCAAACCAAACTAATATACATATCTGTAGATAAGATGAAAAATAATTACATGATTTTTCTTGACTGGTGTTAGTGCATGAATGTGGAATGGCAATGGCTGGTAATAGTTTGAGGCGATGTGCTTCTTTAGTACATGCAAGACAGAAAAAAGAAAGAAGAAGAAGAAGAAGAAGAAGAAGCTGACTGCGTGTGATGCACGGAGGTTCCCTCCCTTGCCCTGCCTGGCCTGCTTGCAGCTTCCGAGGATTGCTGACTTGTTACTACTGAAAGAGAGAGCGACCTGCTTTTCTAAGCTGTTGGTCGCGTGGATCAATTTTTTTTTGACTCTTGATTTTGTAATTATTTAGATCTGTGTATAGACGACTTTCATCTTTTATATTTGGCAGTTGCTTTGTTAGTCTGGTGACGTTGGCACTTGAGGTTATTGCCGTTATCAACTCAAATAGGGTTGGATTTGGAGAGAACTATTTTTGATTCTTGTCAGTATTCAATCAGCCTTGTCTCCAACGGAAAAAACAAAAAGAGAAAAAAAAAATCAATAATTATTATCTCACCTGGCGAAATATTGATCCGGATCTAGATCAGAGTATTTCTTACGATTCCAACAAAGACATCAAATCTCTAATTGCCATTGAAAAGAGCACGAGACCCGACGAACAGAACAAAAGAGCCCTGATCTGCAATATTGACTTATACGTATCTAGCGTCATCCCCAAACACGCTATCATCGGCTACCAAGGATCAGACAAGACTGCACGCCGTTATCGATATCGCCACCGGGGAAAGCCACTGCCAAGGGGAAAAGCGACGGGACTCAATTGTTCTATTGGCCTTCGAGAACGTTTTCTTTGGGCTAGAACATTACCGTATCACGGAGCACCGGCGTAGGAGAAGAAAAAGGTTGTGAAAGTGGAGGATTCCTTTACTTGAACATGCTGGCTGGACCTTGACCCCAACTGAATCTATTTACTCATATTTGCTCACTGACACATACGAGCTCCTTCTCCCCGGAAGGAATCGGAGTCGGCCTCAACCCACCAACCCGCTACCGGTCTCACTCTCACGTGTTTATCATATAATTTCATATCTTTGTTTCTTTGATACCACATTCGCATAATAATTTTCACATATATACACATACAAAATGGACCCCACACAACCGTCACCAATCATCAATTCGCCAGCCCTCTCTGCTACGATATCCCCCGGAATCCCCCGGCGCTTAACAACAGGAAGTGTCAGCGGTAGCGGCATCGGCAACGGCACACCGACTCCGCACGCTCGGAACCCTAGTGTTAGTGCCGCGGGTGTCCCCAAACGACGACCTCGCCGCGTTGATGAACGAGATCGGAAACGAGCCGTTAGAGCGTAAGTTTCTTTTCTTTCTTTTGAGTTGAAGATTCTGTATTATTTTCAATTTCTCTTATAAGAAAAAAAAAAACTGACAAATCTCACTCCGACCAGCTGCGATGAATGCCGCCGGCAAAAGGAAAAGTGCGAAGGTGGCGTTCCGTGCCAACGATGCGCCCGACTCAACCGGCCCTGCGGCTTCACGGGACATCCGGCGCGCGATGACCATGAGGGCGTCCGGGTCGCGAGGGATCCGGGGGAGATTATTCAAAGGATAAGGTGGATGGAGAGGTTACTGGCGCATTATACGGGCAGGACGAACCTGGATGCGGCGGCGCTAAAAGGACTGGTAGAGGCGGCAGACCGAGAGAGGAGCGGCACGGGGAGAGAGCGGAGAGACAAGAAGGAAGAGGAGGAGGAAGGGAGCGAGGAGGGGGAGTATCTCGGGGTAGATGCGGAGAGTTTTACGATGCAGCCGCTGGAGAGCAATATTGCACGTAAGTTTATGCCTGTGAGAAGACATCACATGATATGAAGAGTCACTGCTGACTTGCCACCGCCAGATTACTCGGGAGAATTTTCACACTGGAACTTTTCCATGCGCATCAAACAATGGATTGAAAACTGCACATCGTCCACCCACGGCCAGAAGCCCCCGGACCCACTGACCTTCAAGGAATACTACCGCGCCGAAGAGCTCCAGTCTCCCTCCAACACACTCATGTCTCTCTCCTCTTTGCCGCCGCGGTACATCACCAACTACCTTGTCGATGCCTTTTTCAAGCACGCTGAGAGCAACTACTTCTTCGTCGACCGGCTCTGGCTCCTCGATAAGATCAACCTGGCATACGAGAATCCGGCCGTCTTCACACACCGAGATGTCGGCACCGTGGGCATGATTCTCATCATACTGGCCATTGGCACACAGTATGCCTATCTGGATAACGATGTGGAGGGGCCGCCAAGGCTGGCACCGGTGGGACATCCGAGCGAGGGCTCGCCGTACGAGGAGGATGCCGTGGGCGTCATGTTTTATCAGAGGGCGTGCATGCTGGTGCCGGATATCATCACGATTGCCTCGCTGGAGAGTGTCCAGGCGTGCCTGCTGATTGGCCTTTACACACTGCCGCTGGATGCCTCGGGCCTTTCCTACATCTACCTGAACCTTGCTCTGAAACTCGCCATCCAGAACGGTATGCACAGAAGCTACAACACAGATGCTTGGCCGCCGATTATCCGGGAGACGCGGAACCGGGTCTTCTGGACGGCCCACGCTATTGAGCGGCGTGTTGGGATCTTTCACGGCCGCCCACTATCGATTGCTCCGTCCGAGGTCGACGCCACGTTGCCTTCTCTTGACGGCTCTATTTGGCCCAATGGGCTTCCGGCCAACACAGCCCATATGCTGGCCACGCTGCAACTCAACAAAACACTCACCAAGGTCTCCCGTGAGATCCAGCTCCTCAAGACCGGCATCAAGCAGGAAGCCGCCGAGGTCTTTAGCCGGCTGCTGGAGACTAAGAAGGAGCTCTGCAAGTGGTGGGATATCCTACCGACCGACAAGTTCGCCAAGGACTTTTCTGGCGCCATCCCATTTACGCGGCCAGATGCCCACCTACGGCTTGAGCACTGTCTGCTCCGCATGTACATTGGGCGTCCCTTTGTCTTCCCCCGCGGTCTCGGCCGCAATAACTCAACTACTACCACAACTAACGGCCCCCCCGCTGACGGATCCCCCGCCACCTCCCCCGCCACTGCCACCCCCACCAGTTCCAGCTCCCACGGCCCCGCATCAGCCCCTTCCCAAAAACAACACCCCCGCGTCCAGCTAGTCTCTGACTGCATCGAGGCCGCCCTCCAGGTCATCGACACCTGCAAAGCCCTCTTGCACACTATCGGGCTCGCCCGCGCCTCGTACACCGAGTTCTCTGCCTGCCGGACCGCCCTGCTGGTCATTGTTACGCAGTGTCTGCAGAAGCGGACGGACCGGCTACGCCAGGCGTTGCGGGAGGGGATGGGCATGATTAAGTCGATGGCGGCGTGGGGGGAGTCTGCGAGGTCGGAGGTGAGTTTGTTGGAGGTGTTTGAGAGGGCAGTAGACAGGCTGGATGCTGCGGGGGGGGAGAACACGGAGGAGACTACGGGGTATGAACGGTTTAAGAAATGGCAGATGTTGTGGAAGCAGCCGTCTGACGGGGCGTCAACTGTGGGCCCCGGGAGCACCTTTAGGTCACGCATTGATGAAGACACGGCATCGATTACCCCGTCAACGAGTACCGCGCACTTTGGCCCGCTACCGAATCTCCCCCCGGGGCTCTCGGACCCTTTGTCGGTGCCGCTGGCGGCAGGAGTAGCCCCAGGAGGAGTAACCGGAGGAGTAACCGGAGGAGGTCCGCTGTTGAACCCGTTAGATTTCTGGAGGGGTGCATCGATTAGGCAGGAAACGGCGGGAACTGGAGCGGTTGGGAGGGTACCGTCGACATTTTTTGGGACGGATGAGACGTTTGCGAGTTTTCAGCAGACATTAGATGAGTATGAGGTTAGTATGGCGGGGACGGGGGATGGCGGGGATGGAGGGAGTAGAGGAGGGGGGATGTGGATGGGGATGTAGAGGCGGGTTGGGGTCATTATAATTTATGTGTTATGTACAGAAAAGGGTTGGTTGTGGTTATGTTGAATTTGGGTCTTGTGGTGGTTATTGTGATATGTGATGCGTGATGATGATAGCGATGCCCCGGAAGGTTACACAGGATATCCTGCTGTCATGGAACCTGCGCCGAATCCAGAATCCGGACAAGTTGCCCGTTCCGGGGTGTCAGTGGCACTGGCCGTGATAATTCTGTAGAAGTATTACTCGGTGATACCTTTGTGCAAGTGTATAGGTGTGAGTGGACCGGGCCGGTGCCGGGTGATCCCGGTTGAGGTTGGGCCGGGATTTTTGTATTTTGTGGTGGAGGGATGGTTGACGGTGAATATTGATGGATCAATCTGTGGTGGGGATTTGGAATTGTTTGAAGATATAAGATATAAATGGTTAGATGATCATTTCGGTGAGAGGGCGGAATAAGGGCAGAGGCTGAGTGAGAACCGGAGGGTTCAAGGTTGGAGGGTTAGGGTACAAAGACATAGTGATAACTTATAAGCTCCGAGAATAATGAGGTTGACATCTGGCAAGTAGATACAGACTTGCCTAGACTTGCAGTACAGAGCCATGTCACAGGCCACTCGGCCATCTTCAGCCCCACCATCTGTCACATATCACAAATGCCACCAAACATTATAAAGTAGATTACGAAAAGCCATTCAATAATTGTATATATATACGCCAAAGAAAACACAAAAATAACCCATTTACCCAAACCCAAGCAAAACCAAAATCACAAGTGTCCCTCTCACAAAACCGCCAACGCCTTATCCAAAGCTCCCACCAACACTGGCACATGCTCCTGCCCAAAAATCAACATTGGCCGTAACCGAATCGTCCGCTTGCCACACGACCCAATCGTCACCCCCAGCTTCCGCATCTCCCCAATCAGCTTCCCCGGCTCCGTCGTGTCAAACGCAATGTAAGTCCCCTTGCCCTTCCCCCGCAGATTCTCTACCTTTTCGGGGTACCGGCCCGCCAGCTTCTCCAACTCTCCGTATAGCACGTCACCGACGCGCGCCGTCTGCGCCACCAAATCATGCTTCTCAATCTCCTCGACAATCGCCTTGGACATGAGCACGCGTGCCAGGTCACCGATCCACGTGTTGAACTGGCGGTACGCTTTATCAGGCACCAGCAGCTCGTCGCCGAAAAAGTATCCCGCCGTCTGTGCCTTTTTGGAAAATGTCACAATGTCCGGCGGCGCCGACAGATTCCAGTGCGTGTGCGCCCAGAATTTCCCCGTGGCGCCAAAGCCCGTCTGCACCTCGTCGACAATCAGGGCGACGCCGTGCTTCTTGGTGATGTCGCGGAGGCCTTGGAAGAAGGCGGCCGACGCGTGGTTGTCACCACCCTCGGACTGAATGGGTTCAACGATGACGGCAGTTACGGGAGATGACCAAGTCGTGATGAGGTTCTCGACGGCCGCGAGGCAGCGGGCTTCCTCGGCCTTGTTGGCCTCCTCGTTGGTCTCAAGCGGGTACTTTAGGGCCGGGAAGGGCGCTTTGGGCCAGTTGAAGGCGGGGATATCCAGCTTGTGGACAGCCTTTGACCGCGTCGTAGACAGCGAGCCGAAGCCGCGCCCGTGGAAAGAGTTGGCAAAGGAAAGAATGGCCAGGTCGGGCGACCCGGGCTTGGAGTTCTCAATGCATGACTCGGACTCCTCGGGGGTCCACTCGACGCCAAGGCCGCGCTTCTTGCGCTGGTAGAGCATCATGGCGGCTTTGTAGGCGAGCTCGTTGGCCTCGGAGCCAGATTGGGCGGTGAAGATGTACTTGAGGCCGGGCGGGGCGACTTTGAAGAGGCCGTCTTTGAGCGCGGAGGTCCAGGTAGGGGAGGGAAAGTTGCCGGTAGCGGGGCGGTTGACGAGGGCAGAGATCATGGCGGGGGAGGAGGCAGCTTCGATGAGGTGTTTGTTGTTGTAGCCGACGGGGATGGAGGCGATCTGGGAGTAGCTGTTGTGAAGGTATTAGATGACGTCATTTTAGCTGTGGTGGTGGCAAGAAAAAAGAGTCTATGATGAGAATAATCAAAAGAAACTTACACATCGAGGAAACAGTTGCCGTCGACATCAACGAGGTAGTTGCCCTCGGACTTGTCGTAGTCGGCTACAAGCTGGACGGCCCGGGCATCAAAGACCTCGTCCAGGGCCTTGGCAGCGGCAATGGACTTGGGGCCCGGGACAGCAGTAGAAACAGAGGGTTGAAGAGTGGCCATTTTGTGTTGAGAGTCAGAGAGATTGCTTGGTTTGATGAGAGAGAAATAAAAGAGAAGATGGTTGCAACCCTCAGGATGAACCGTCAGTATAAATATGTTATGACGGGGCTCGAGAATGCAGTCCGGAATTGTCGAGATAATAGGTGGAGCCGTGGGCGGACCGGCGAGAGAGGGAATCTGGATCTGATGTAATTAATTAGCCAAGGTAAACTATCTGCAGTTGATATCGATAACCGCGTTATCACCAGCACATTCCCGAAATCGCCCCCGGTGGCGACTGGCTCAACGATAACACATACACATACACTGACATTTAGCTAAAGAATCCCGTGATATCTTGTCTCATATTTACATATTTTCCATTACTCAACTATAATTGGACGGCAACCGGGAACCCATTTCCGGCAATTGCCAGACTTGGCCGCTTGTTACGAGATACCATCAATCGGGCGGGGTCAATCAAATCCTTGGTGATTTGATCGAAGAAGTAAACAAAGATATGCAAACAACATGGCAAGCTCCCCTGCGCGCGCACTATCTTAAAAGCGGAGACAGCACCGGTCCGGCGCCCCTGCTGGGCTCTGATTGGTGCGTGGGCATCGGCAGTTCACCAATTAGGAATCTGGGGAAATCAATTACTTAGTAAAAATTGCTACGATTGGGGCGTAATACATTATTGGCTGATTTGGAAGGCACAAGAAAAAGAGGTATAGTAGTTTCTATGATCCACCCAGAGGAAAGCCCCTCCGATGAGATCAAGATCAGATGTTTGACACAGACAACCCCGAATTGGCGCCGGCTGGCCGGAAGAGCAAAGGGAGAACTCGGAAGTCTGGTATCAGGCGGATGGCTTTATACCAGTCCGTAAATTGTGCAATTGCAAAGGATACTGTAAAGTGTAGCGGCACCTTCCTGTCTTGTATTTTGCCCCTCCCCCCCTCTTCCCACCTCTTGCTTCCTTCAGGCCTTTTCCCGTTTGGAAGATGATGACATTATCGATATCGGATCCCTGCTCAGTGACGGATCTTGAAATAAGAAAGCGGGTTGTGCTTCTGCAGTCTAGGGAACAAAGGTACCTCGGGATTTTCTTTTTGTTTTTTGTTCTTTATTTTTCAACAGTAATAAACAATCATACCAAGACTGCCTCAAAATGTCCTTCAAACTTAAAGATCAGTCCTTGTTGAAGAACAAGTGCTACGTCAACGGCGAGTGGGTCGTTGCCGCCAGCGGCCTCGAGTTCAGCGTCGACAGTAAGTTGTAATACCACCATCTTATCACCAACAAAATCTAACCCCCTTCTCCTCCTCTTCTAACAGACCCCGCCACCACCGAAATCATCGGCACCTGCCCCGACTTCAACGAACAAGACACCACCGTCGCCATCCTCGCCGCCAAAGCCGCCTTCCCCTCCTTCCGCACCGTGCCCCCCCGCATCCGCGCCCGCCTCCTCCGCACCTGGCACGACCTCCTCCTTGCCAACAAAGACGACCTCGCCGCCCTCATCACCCTCGAAAATGGCAAAGCCCTCCCCGATGCCCTCACCGAAGTCTCCTACGCCGCTTCCTTCCTCGAATGGTTCGCCGAGGAGGCTCCGCGCATCTCGGGTGATACCCTGCTGCCGTCGAACCCGAATGCGCGCATGTTGACGCGGAAGGAACCCGTAGGCGTCTGCGGGTTGATTGCGCCGTGGAATTTCCCAGCGGCCATGATTACGAGGAAGGCCGGGCCGGCGTTGGCGGCGGGGTGCACGGTGGTGGTGAAGACGCCGGGTGAGGCTCCGTTGACGGCGTTGGCGTTGGCGGAGTTGGCGGATCGCGCGGGGTTTCCCAAGGGTGTCATCAACTTTATCACGACGTTGAAGCATACGCCCGAGGTCGGCAAGGTGCTGTGCACGCATCCGGCAGTCAAGAAGGTGTCGTTTACGGGGTCGACGCCGGTGGGCAAGTTGCTGATGGAGCAGTCGTCGTCAACGTTGAAGAAACTGTCGTTTGAGCTGGGGGGCAACGCGCCGTTTATCGTCTTTGGGGATGCCGATGTGGACAAGGCAGTGGCCGGGCTCGTTGGGTGCAAGTTCCGGTGCTCGGGGCAGACTTGCGTGTGTGCCAACAGGATCTTCGTGCACAAGGATGTCCACGATGAGTTTGTCGCCAAGCTGGTCGAGGCCATTCGGCCCTTCAAGGTCGGTAATGGGCTCCACTCGGACACCACTCATGGTCCCGTGATCCACGGCCGGGCACTCGCCAAGGTGCGCGAGCACATTAAGGATGCTCTAGCTAAGGGGGCCAAGGTTGAGTATGGTGGGAAAGCATTGCCGGAGCTGGGGCCTAATTTCCACGAGTTGACGATCCTGACGGGGATGACGCGGGAGATGAAGGTGGCCAAGGAGGAGACATTTGGCCCGCTGGCGAGCATCTTTAAGTTTGAGACGGAAGAGGAGGTTATCGAGATGGCGAATGATGTTGACGTGGGGTTGGCGGGGTACTTTTTTACCAAGGATGCGTCGCGGTGCTGGAGGGTGGCAGAAGCGTTGGAGGTGGGGATGGTGGGGGTTAACAGTGGAGGGGTGTCGGATGTTGCGGGGCCGTTTGGCGGGGTTAAGGAGTCAGGATTTGGCAGGGAGGGATCCAAGTACGGTATTGAGGAGTACCTGGTTACCAAGATGATGATGATTGGCGTGTAAGAGGTGGTTGAAGGCGTTAGGGTTTTGATTTTGGATATGAATGTATATAGTATGGAATTTATGTTTATACCGCAGCATGTATACTACGAGTTAAATTGACCAGACTGCTCTATATGTACAGCGTCAAGCCATGGAACCATCCGGGCAACGTAATTTGCTGCACGTCAGATAAGATTCCTGATAGTCACGCCACGAGTTTCCCAGGTGATTTCTTCTTTCTCTCTGTATGTCGTATCACCAGGGTTAATTATAATCTAGGGTTAATTATTTCAACCCAACCCAACGATGTACCGGATTTGCGGTGACGGGACGCCGGGATGACGTGGACGAGTAAGATTGGCGGGGACTGGGACAAGTAACTTTATTTGTTGATTTGTTTAGCTGTCCTTTTTGGTGGCAGAGAAGATGCCAGAAGATGGCTGTTCTTTGGGTTATATGCATGTACTTACAAGTAAGTAACCTGTGTAGACAGGTAGATAGATAGATAGATAGATATTTACTTAGTGATGAAGGAGGGTCTGCATGATACCGAATCCCATATGCATGGCGAAAACTCTGCGGGGTTGCAGGTTGAGGGTAAGGGGAGTCGGGGTCTTTTTTTTTTTTCTTTCGGTTTTGATTTTTGATTTTGAGAGAGACAGAGAAATGTATATAACTAAAGAAGATCATTATTGGGCATCCCCGAGTCAGGTCATGGCATCATCAATGAATAGAGAAGATAGCAGCAGGAAGGCCATAGATTGGACGTTATCTGAGGTGGATTTTTTTTCTCTGTACAACACTACACAGCCTGCCCGCGATATCTTTTTTTTCTATATATATATGCAAGAGGAAATTCAATTCAAATATCTCTTCTGACCGAGGCGCCCGGCAAGGAGGGAAGATGGAAGATGGAAGATGGAAGATGGAAGTGATTTGTGAGGATGTGACGTTGATTGGATAATAGACACTTTTTGCTCAAAAACTAAAAATAAATTCTTTTTTTTTCTTCGGATTTCAAGAAAATAAACAAATAGACCTACATATTTGGTCAGTCCAGTAGTTGGGCAGATATGCATGACGCAGGATAGCTGTCAAGAGTGGTGGTGATATGACCTTGTGGGCAAGGGGTTTGATACAAGCCATGGGGCCTTTTTTTTCTTTGCTTTTTTTTTTCTTCAAGATACAGATGATGAGTCGAACAAGTGAATGCATTTCGGCTGTTTTTTTTTTAGGCATTTCTACGTATATGTATAAGCATATTGTAAATCCATGAATGTTGTCTGTTAACTGTCAATCACACCCTCTATTACTATTGTAAATAAACATCTATCTACATAGATAAATATCCGCTACACCACTTTCTCTCTCCAGGTTCGTCGGCCCCATTCATGTATGTACATATCAGCATACATTTTTCAGCTGGATTTCGAACACTTCGGACAGTGTGGAATTATCTTTCGAGATACCGTCTTTTGGCTCATGGCATAACATGGCATGACATGTGAAGGGTGTGGTGATGCTGGTGAGCAAAAAAAAAAAAAAACAAAGACCTGTCGATAATGATCCATGTTGGTAAGGTTGGTGGTGACGGGGAGGCTTGCTCTGTCCAACTTTCTCCGTGGTGAGGGCTGGGAGGAAATATTTGATGAGGGATATCTGTGTCTTGATAAACATATAGATATTTACATGTTGTCGTAGATCAAGAATAGAGATGACATAGTAGAAAGATATTGCTCACATGTCCCAGTAGCCTAACAGATCATCAAACACTATGTCTAAGTAAATCCATTTATCTTGCAGTAGCATCATCATCATCAACATCATCACCGTCTAACCTCTCTCTCCGTCTCTGCCTAACAAAAGCATGTATCCAAGCTCTCCTGCACAGTACATACAATACATACATAATCACCATTAAAAACTGCATCGCAATCGCCATTGTTTCCAAACAATTCACTCATCTTTTTACGCCCCCGGCCTGTAGATACATACACTTTGGCACCCCCCCTCCTCTCCTCTTCACCAACCCAGTCACAACCAACAAAACACACAAACGCATCCCGCCCAAATGTAACACCAAGACCGACCGTCCCTCCTTTCGACTCCCCTCTACCATAAAATAAATAAATACTGACCTCTTCATTTTCTTATCTACTTTCTACCTTTTTTTTTCTCTTTTTTCTTCCCCGTCCCGTTGAAATCTTTCTTGCAAGCTAAAGAATCCAGAGGCACCGTTGGCCTTGGGTTTGTGTTAGCAAGAGATTTTTCTTTTTTTATTACTCGTTGCCCGGAGGCTTTCTATTGGCTTGGGTGGCGATTTCTTGTGTGCTGTTATTGGTTTCTTTTTTTTTTCTAGACTGAGTGTTTGAGGGTTGGGGAAGGGAAGAAGAGAGACAACGAAAAAGAAACTCTCGGGTGAGAGTAGAAGACGACAAAAGGACGGTGTTGAGGTTTCGAGGTGACGGAGATTGTGTGGACGGATTTGTTACGACCTTAAAAGGTGAGGTTCAAAATATTCTATTAGCATCATTTTCTTTTCTCTCCTTTTTTTCCCTTTCCTTCCCACTATACGGAGATCGTTAGCATAGGGTTTTCCAGCAGTGCGGGGGTCGTTGGCTTAGGCTACATCCGACATTCCGATACTTCATCACTTGATATCGCATCATATTCTACATTACGGATGTACTACAGACAACCCACTCAATCCCCACAGCACAAGGCATTGGCTAAGACCGCTCGCCAATGACATCACCTCCAACTCAACTCCATGAACTTGACAAACAGACGATCCCCACAGACAACGACATGTCCTCTGTCACACCATACAATCTCCCTCAAGCCCCGCCCGAAAAAAAAAAGAGCTATATACACTACTTCAAGCAAAGTTTTCACCTTACCTCACAGCCTATCATCTTCTATCATCCCCTATAACCGATACATTCAAAACTCTTACTGTGCTGATATCTGCACCCGATTCCATCATCACCACCCAATGCCCACCCACGAACGATATCTTTCCCTTTCGGGAACCTTGACACCCTGCTGCTTGTTCAGCTATCACTTCTTGTTCAAAAGTCACTTAATAAACCCGTGTTCTAAAATGTCAACATACATCTGGCCCCTATTGTCAATATCAACTGTCAATTATTCAACCTCTTGCCATCAATTCAAAGCTTGCTACTTTTTTTTTTTTTACTCCCTTTTCTTGTTCCCCGGTCACCGCCTTTGTTCGGTTGCCTATTTGGGGACCTCAATTTGGTGGGGTATCTTGACTAGGCCAACCTTTTTTTTTTTCTGTTTTGCTTATGACAGCCCGTCAAAAAGCTTCACTCGTCATTTATAAGTTCGGAATCGCCACCTGTCCCAGGAAGTTTAGGATCGGTGGAAAGGTTCTGGCAAAAAAAAAGTGACAAAGAAAACAATTCGGGTGCCTAAAAAGTGTAATTACCTTATTCCTCCTTTAAGTGCAAACAGTAGTTGCCTCGGATGACCCTCCAAATCATCAACTTGGAATCTGTCAGCGACTCAGCCTCGCCGGTTCGTCAATTGAAAGTCTGTGGGTGGAGCTGCTCTTTAGTGGCCCCGTCAGCCTTGCAAGTGCTCCGGGTTTTGGCTTTGTTATCTGTTCTTATCGATCCTTCAACATACCTTGACAATAATAACAATCTACCAACCCTCTGACTACGCATCTATTCCTCTCCCTCTATCGTATACAAAATACATTGCCCTTGAATTACTCACGCACATGCTTGATATTTTCCGCATGTGCTTTTCTTTCTTTTCTTTCTTCATTTTTTTTTTTGCCCTAGTTGCCAGCGCAAGAATCACTTTCTAATACACTCCCTATCAACAAAGCCCGTGTGGCCGCCCCCCATATATCACCCGTCCTTATTCATATACGTTATTCTGTCAAAGCTTGCCAAGCTTTCAGTTGATTTTTCACATGTAACAAGCCTGACTAACATCTAATCTTCTGCCGGCCATCAGTCTACCAACCTGTTCTACGTCTTGATTCAATAACCTAAATCTCGTATACACAACACAACCTATCATATCTCACTCCCAAATCTATCCACCATGGCTCGTATCCAGATTCCCGTCGAGCTCCTGACGTCTCGCCTCGGCCTGACTGAGCGCTTCTCAGCCTTCCGTCAAGGTGGCTCCCTTACCTCCCGCTTTGCCAACATGCGCCCCGTCTCTGAATTCTTCGACATGCGCCGTGTTTCCAAGCCCGCCCACTTTGGCGAGGTCCAGTCCCGCGTCAACTACAACCTGGGCCACTTCAGCACTAACTACCTGGCCTGCTTTATTATGCTATCTTTGTACGCCCTGCTGACTAACTGGCTGCTCATGTTTGACATCTTCCTCGTTGTCGGAGGCCTATGGGGCATCGGCAAGCTCGAGGGCCGCGACTTTGAACTCGGAACCATCCGGGCGACGACATCGCAACTCTACACCACGCTGCTGTGTGTCTCGGTTCCGCTGGGCCTCATCGCCTCGCCCTTCTCGACGCTCATGTGGCTGATTGGTGCTTCAGGCGTGGTCATTCTTGGCCATGCTTCTTTCATGGAGAAACCCATCGATGAGGCTTTTTCCGGGGAGGCGGTCTAGGTGGTCGGCCGCGAGCTCCCAACAGTGCGCCCCTTTGGGGAAGACCATCGCGGCGCGGGCAGAGAAGACGCGAAAGAGGTGGGCCCGCGTCAGTGGCGGAGAAGCAAATGGGAGGAGATGCTTCCCAAGAGGAGGAGAACGAGGGTCGTGTGCGTGAGCTGAACTCAGAGGATGAGTTGAATGGAAACACTGGTGCCTTGTCGCGCCGGTCAACTGGAGGATATAACAACGACGATGACAATTCTTATGATGATGATGATGATGACTACTCTGAGGATTCTGAGGTAGATGACTTGGACCCCAACCTATCGCCCGAGGAGCGTGACGAGATTCTGGCTCAAGCTGCGATGCGTCGCATCCAGCGTGCTCAGGAATCTGGCTCGACTGATGTGCACCTGTCCAACAGTGAGCTGGCCGCTCTTCAACGCTACCAGCAGCGAATGGAGGAAGAGGCGCGTGCTCACCGCAGAGCCCGCCGCAAGGAGCGCGAGGCCAACCGCGTTGCGATTCCCATTTCACAGTTAACGACCAGTCTTAGCCGTCACTCCACCGGTTTTGGTGGCTCAGACGCTAGCTCGCCCGAGGAGTCAGACCGCGGTAACACGTCGTCATACCCTTCCAATTCTGCGTCGACTCGCAAGCGTGGTGCCCACACTTCCAGTGCCGGGGCCCATGACCGGTCGTCAGCAGATTACGGGAGATCAACGGCATCATCAAGGACAAAGACGGCCGTTGCGGCGCCAGTGACTGGGGCTAGACCTACGACTCCGGCGGCGATTGCTGCTAATGCTACGCCTCCGGCCAGTACTCGGAATAGCCCGAATTCAGCCGAAGCGGAGGAGAAGCCACGAAGGAAAACAAGAGCCAGTGTGGGGGCGGGGGGCAGTCATGACTCTACAAGGCGGCACCGGTAGATTGCGGTGGCATGATGTGTGGAGGGGTTTGACGGGATTTCTTTTGAGATGATTTGCTGGGGTAGGTAGGAGCCGAGTTGGAAGTTTTGTTATATCGGATGGTTGTGGTTATTTGTTTTATTGTTTGGAATAAAAAGGAACTGTTTTTTGTCTTTTTGAGAATTTGGGACTTGTTTTCGCTTTCATGCTGTTGTATTGTTTATGAGCAGTGAATATAAATGGGTGCGTTGATATCACAAGAGAAAACCATGAATTGGTGGTGTTCATTGTATTATCATAGATAAGAAAAAGGCAAAGTAACAAATACTGTCATTCAACTAATAAGTTGGATGAGGGGATATATGGCGAATCCAGAATGGATACAAGATGGTAAAATACAAGACGGCCGGCCGTAGCCACAAAAATCAAAATAGATCCGAACTCCTCCACCTTTTTTTCAAATCGTGATATTCCTCTTCTTGCTCTTTCCATGTTCATTTCATTTTATTTCTTCAGACAAGTTCCTACTCAGTAAAGAACTTAACCGCAGAATTCCAGAACCCCCCACCGTGGCTCCCCCCCGACGACTCCCTCACCACACTCTGTACCCCACTATACGCCCCCGCATACTCATTCTCATACCCATACCCACCCCCATACGCACTCCCACTGCCCATCCCCCCCTTCCCGTACGCCCCGTACGGCCGCTCAGGGTTAAACCTGCGGCCCCTCGCCAACTGCATAGCCTCGCCCATGGCGCCAAATGTATCCCCGCTGGCGGCGCGGGCGCCGGTTCGCAGCCACCGGTCGAGTTTAGCGGGGATGCGCAGGCCGAAGCGGGCGAGGAGGGCTACGAGAGCGCCCGAGGTGATGAGGGGGAGGATAACGAGGATGAAGACGCGGAGGGGATGGCGGCGGATCCAGTGGAGGATGTCGCGGAGGAGGCGGCGGAGGAGGCGGAGGAGGCGGGAAAGGAAGTTGGGGCGGGAGGTGCGTTTGTAGTAGGAGGGGCGGCCTTTTTGAAGAATGAGTTGTTAGTTTTTGGGTTTGTTTGATGGGAGGGATTTGCGGGTTGAGGGGTTTGGATAAAAGAGAGAAAAAGATGTTGGTGAGGGGTTGAGATGCGTGGTTTGGTTCATGGCATGGGATGGAGCATGGGAAGCATGTGTGAACTGGGGATGCTGCCGGGTCGTCTAGGCAGGTCCCATCATGATCCCGCATCACCACTTGCGATCACCTCCCCACGTCAATACAAATCATTAAAATCTCTCAGGCATTAAATCCGATCGTCCCTTTCCCTTCTTTTCCAGTATCCCTTTTGCCAATGCCTCATATGCGAAAAGAAAATAATCACTTACCATGCGATTTTCCTCCCGATGAACTGAAAAATCCCGAGCGATTCCCCCCGCTTGCGGCCGCACCGAATAAACTACCCACCACTGACGCCGCGGGGCCCCGCGATCTTACAGAGCGATCAGAGGAAGAGGAGCGGGAGCGGCGGGAATGATACGAGTGCGAGTGTTTGCGGCCGCGGATGGTACGGGAAGATATGGTAGAAGCACCGTCATTAAAGAAGCCCATTGTGTATGTGTTTGTCTCTCCGTTTGTCGTTTGTATTGGTTATATTTGTGTTGCCCAAAGATATATAAGTGGTCGGTAATACGTGATGAGAATGACTAGTCAAGGTTGGGTATTGGTGATACACCTCTTTGCAAAAGAAAGACAAGAAAAACTTGATGTACAGGTAAAAAAAAAAAAAAAAAAAAAAAAAAGAATACCCAGGTCAGATAACCCCAAGTCTCAAGCAAGGCTCCTTCCTTACTTTATTTTTCTTTCTCGCAGTTTTTCCTGCACTTCTTTCCCTCAACAAGGTAAGGCGATCAGCGCTGATTGGACAGATCGTGCAGGTGTCCAGAGGTTTGTACAGGCTGTGCTGCAGCTGGGTAATTTTAATATTTACCTCTGCAGTTGCTCAATCTGGAGAAGAAAAAGAAAAAGAAAAAGAGTCTGATGTCGGTCAGTTTTGACAAGGAGGTTGGGAATTGGGAGGAAAACGATCTTGGAAGAAAATGAAGCTAGTTGTTTTGAGTATGGTCGGGTTGGACAAAAGAGCTAATTAAGATCTATGTCGCTGACAGACAAAGAGAACAATAGAACACGGTATAAATATATAATGAATATATGATAAGAAAATGTCAAAAAAAAAAGGGCAAAGGCAAAGACAAAGCCAAGGAAAAGGAACCCGTCACTTCTTATACACACTTAAAAACTCCAACTCTATTCATAGCTCCCTTCTTCTCTTCACGTCCCCTTCCTTTTCGAGATCTCCCCCAAAACCTCAGACGAAACCGCGGCGCAGCGTTTCCCTTCTATCTCCCTAGTGGCCGTCTGTCTTTCCAAACCTTAAAAACAAACTATAACACGAATATATCTGTAAACCTGACACTATAATAAACCAAGGGATATATTCCCTAGAGAAACAGCTTCTTCCAATTTTGATGCCCTGAGCTAGTCAAGCTTGTCTATACATGTATCTATGTAAAACAGTCATTTACAACCCTGCCCTGCATGATTGCCCCGGTGGCCCCAGGTGACCCTCCGACATGGCTAAGCGAAGCTCTAGACAGTGAAGATACAGGGCCTCTATGTTTCGAGATGGTTTTGCTTGAGCCAGGGACAGCAAAAAGAACAGCTCTTGTCTCGATTAGCGCAAGGGCTCACTCACAAAGCAAGTTTGATGATTACCATTGTCATTACCATCGTCATATTCTTGATATTCACGTCGAGATAAAATCACGGCGATGATCCAGCATGTGAGCTACTCATTGAACGTCAAAAAACCAAAAAGCAAAAGGCACAGGAAAGAAAAAAAAAAAAAAGACCCCACGGGGTCTGCAGAGTAGAGAGGCTTAGTGTGTGGCCACTGTCGTGTTGCATCACACAATGACACCATCATCTGCGAAGACCTTCTTTCATTGTTTTCTTACATATTTATATACATACATACATACAACCCATCCGTGGCAAACTCCATCCCGCCGCAACTCACTTCACCGCATCTATCTATCGCATGCCATATAAATACTCATTATTCCTGTCCCTGTTTCACCAGCCAACAAACCCATAATATCCATCTACCAATCACCAATCACCAATCACATCTCATATCCTTCCTTCCCATCACTTCCATATACATCCACACCCTATATCACACCTAACTGATGCTATTATCTTCCACCAAGTAGCCAAATATGTACATATCACAGGACATCGCCATAATCTTCAAAACTTCCAAAATCTCAACACAACTGCCATTAAATACTTCCAATGCATAAACACTCCCCACTCCACTTGCATACACCTGCAGCCAAGCTACATATATTGACCACATTAGCCTCAAAATCCCGGGGCTGGGTCTTACTCTCAGCTGGCCATGCAGGGATGTGGGATCTAGACTCTTTATCTAATCATTAACCCATAACTAGAATAATAAATAGCACAACCCTAACAGTGATTACTAACATCACGATAATTTTGGCAATTTTAACTTGACATAGTACATGCACAATTTCGATAATAGCCATTTCAAAGAAACACCAACTGGTGTATTCAAATATCAAATCTAACTAAAATGCACATTTTAAATCCGATGTCCTGTCCCAAACAAAAAAAAAAAAAAAAAGAAAATACAAAGTAATCCCAAACAATCTTCATCCTATCAAACAATTCACCTCGTACACATCCTTTTATATATCCCCTCTTTAAGACTTGGAAATCTTGCAAACAAGATCAAGACCGTCAACAGAGTCACCCTCGTGAACGGCTAGACTCGTGACCTTACCCGCATGAGGCGAAGAGATAACCATCTCCATCTTCATGGCAGAAAGAACAGCAATCGGGTCACCCTTCTTAACCTCAGAACCCTCATGAACACGGAGCTCAACCAAAACACCGGCCATGGGGGCACCGACCTGGCTCGAGTCACTAGGGTCGGCCTTGGGACGACTGATATCCTCAACAGACGCCTTCTTATCATCGACAGTAATCTGTCTAACTTCACCGTTCATCTCGTAGAAGACCTCACGCTGGCCCGTGTTCTCAGACAAGGGTCCAACAGCAAGAAGCTTCAGGATCAGAACCTTGCCCTTTTCGAGCTCGACGTGGAATTCCTCGCCAATCTCAGGCTTGGTCAGGAAGTAGCGAGTAGGCAGGACCGAGAGATCACCAAACTTCTGCACAAACTTGCGGTAGTCCTCGAAGACCTTGGGGTACATAATGTAAGAGGCTAGATCTGTCTCAGAAACAGGTGCACCAAACTTCTTGGCTACCTCCTTCTTGACCTTGGCAAAGTCGACAGGCTCGAGGAAGAGACCAGGACGGGCATCCAGCTTTCTGCGACCACGAAGGGCATCGGTGCGGAAAGGCTCGGGGAAGCCACCAAAAGGTTGACCCATCATACCCTCCAGGAACTCCAGAACAGAACCAGGGAAATCCAGCTGGGAGGCCCGAGCCTTGACATCCTCCGGAGTAAGCTTGTTAGAGACCATAAACTGAGCCAGATCACCAACAACCTTAGAGGTAGGAGTAACCTTAACAATGTCACCGAGAAGTTCGTTGGCCTGCTCGTATGCCTTCTTAGTCTCAGTCCACTGCGAGCCCAAACCGAGAGACTGAGCTTGGAACATCATGTTGGTCAGCTGACCACCAGGAATCTCGTGCTGGTAAACCTCGGGATCGGGGCCAGTAAGGTGAGCCTCGAAGGGAGAGTACAGCAGACGGAGCTGAGCCCAGTAGGTGTCCAGGGCACGGACATGGGCGGGGTTCAGACCGGGATCAAACTCAGAACCCTCGAGAGAGGCAATGATAGCGTTGATGCTGGGTTGCGAGGTCATACCAGACAGAGAATCGGTAGCGGCATCAATAGCGTCAGCACCAGCCTGGGCGCAGGCAACCATGGAGGCAACACCAGTACCGGCAGAGTCGTGGGTGTGAACGTGGATAGGAAGGTCGGGGTACTTGGCGCGGATACCGCCAATCAAAAGCTTGGCAGCGTGGGGTTTGAGGACACCGGCCATATCCTTGATACCAAGAACATGAATGTCAAGTTCCATAAGCTTGTCAACCAGAGCAAGGTAGTACTCCAGGTTGTACTTCTTGCCGGGGGTGAGCATGTCACCAGAGTAGCAAATGGTAGCCTCAACAACACCACCGGCCTTGTGAACGGCCTTGATACCAACCTCGAGCTGAGCAACATCATTCAGGGCATCAAAAACACGGAAAATATCGACACCATTCTTCTTAGCCTGCTCGACGAAGTGGTCGATGGCATTATCGGGAAGAGAGGCGTAGGCGACACCGTTGGCACCACGTAGAAGCATCTGGAAAGGAATGTTGGGAACTAGCTTGCGCATCTTGCGGAGACGGTCCCAAGGGTCTTCGTAAAGGAAGCGCATGGCGACATCAAAGGTAGCACCACCCCAACATTCAAGGGAGTACAAGTTAGAAAGAGCGTGAGAAGTCTCATTGGCAATGTTGAGAAGGTCAACAGTACGGATACGAGTGGCCAGCAGCGACTGGTGGGCATCACGCCAAGTGGTGTCCATGATCAAAGTACCCTTGTACTCCCGAACAGCCTTAGCAAAGGCCTTGGGACCCTTCTCAAGGATGATCTGTCTCCAACCCTTCTGGCTAGGCTTGCTGACATCAAGCTTCTTGCCGGAAGCATCCTTGAGCTCAGGAAGGATGATATCGCCCTTGAGCTTAGGCTCACCGACCTGACCCTTGATGGAAGAGCCGTTGACGGCAACGTCACCAAGGTAAGCAAGCAGCTTTTGAGCACGGTTCTGGCCACCGACGAGATCGAACAGCTGAGGAGTGTCATCAATGAAGGTGGTCCAGCAGTTGCCGTTGATAAAGGTGGGGTGTGTCAGAAGAGAGGCCAGGAAGGGAATGTTGGTCTTGACACCGCGGATACGGAATTCAACCAGAGAACGCAGCATCTTGCGACGAGCAATCTCAAAGTTGGAACCCAAGCAAGTGCACTTGACCAACATGGAGTCGTAGTAAGGAGTAATGACGGCACCGGCGAAACCGTTGCCACCGTCCAGACGAACACCGTTACCACCAGCAGAGCGGTAGACCTCAATCTTACCAGTGTCGGGCTGGAAGTTCTTGGCGGGGTCTTCAGTGGTGATACGGCACTGAATGGCGAAACCACGAGTGTTGATGGCATCCTGAGTCAGACCAATCTGCTCCAGAGTGGCTCCAGCAGCAATTTGGATCTGAGCAGCAACGATATCAACACCAGTGATCTCCTCGGTAATGGTGTGCTCGACTTGGATACGGGGGTTGATCTCGATGAAGTAGTAGCGGTTTTGCTGATCTACCAAGAACTCAGCAGTACCAGCATTGCGGTAGTTGACCGACTTGGCAATCTTGACAGCATCGGCTAAAATCGCGTTACGAGTAGCCTCAGGAAGATCAAGAGCCGGAGCGATCTCAACGACCTTTTGGTGTCTACGCTGGACGGAGCAGTCACGCTCGAACAGGTGAACAACGTGACCGTGATTATCACCTAGAAGCTGAACCTCAATGTGCTTGGGTTTATCGAGGAAACGCTCAACGAAAACGGTACCGTTACCGAAGGCAGAGCTAGCCTCGGAAGTGGCACGCTCAAATGCCTCCTTTAAGTCACTCTCCTCGCGAACAACACGCATACCACGACCACCACCTCCGAAGGCAGCCTTGATAATGATAGGGAAGCCGTATTCATCGGTGAAAGCCTTGACTTCCTCAAAAGTGGTGACAGCACCCTCAGTACCGGGAACAACGGGCACCTTAGCAGCGATGGCGAGTTTACGGGCAGAGACCTTGTCACCAAGGGCCTCGATAATTTCGGCAGTAGGACCAATGAACTGTCGCAAAAAGGCGCAAGTCAGCGGATATTCCCATGGCGGGTAATTATGCAGGGAATTATGCATAGGCCTTGTCGCGACACAGCATATGTATGAGTCCCGATGTTGTTACGAATTCGCTGATATATTACCAACGGAATCGGTTTCATGGAATGCGAGGGAAATGACAGGGGTGAGGGATACTTACGACCAGGCCGGCCTTCTCGACCTTGCGGGCGAAATCAGCGTTCTCAGAGAGGAAACCGTAGCCAGGGTGGATCATCTGAGCGCCGTGGTCGACGGCAATCTTGATGATTTCATCCTGAGCCAAGTAGGCGCCTACAGGAGTGTACTGTCCTCTCTTGCCGATGACGTAGGCTTCATCGGCCTTTTGTCTGTGCATGGACAACCGATCCTCATAACTAGCAGAAAACCAATATTAACAGTCTGGACTCGAGATGTTGTGAAGTGTCCGTAACTTGTGTTTGAGGTTCGGATATCAACGGTATGGCGGTATTGTTGGAAAATTTAGAGTTCATATGTACCTGAAAATGGCAATAGTGTGAAGGGAAAGTTCGTGGGCCTAGTTTAACGTAAACATTAGCAATAGCTTCGGAAACCCAGATAAAGTTATGACATAGACATCTGACGTTGAGCGCGCATAAGGGTTTGGCTACTTACAGTACGGAAGATCTGTAATTGGCGACAAGGGTGCCATGTTAGTTTGTTATCCCAAAGTAGACTATCGTGGGCCATTGAGCCGTCCGTCCGCTAGTGCCATAGTGGATCGCGGGTATGTCGAGTTCAGGCCCCGAAGCGTTGGTCCGAAAATCTGCTGGAATAATGTTATCGTTGTTTTTTAGCGGCGACGGACAGACGGTTACATGGTCAGGAAGCGGGGTTTAGGATCGAATCATACACGAATAGCTGTTTATTAAGCTCGGTTAGCTTCCAATAACTCCAAATCAAGGTTGTGGCGCTAAGGAATCAGGCAATGGAGGGGGCATCGTGCGTCAAGCAGCGATTGCCCTTAGACCGATGGCAGTCAGATTCTGGTGTAGATTACCAGATTTTGAAAACCAAGAGGCTAGTATATGGTCCGGATAACGGGGCAGCACTTACGAATTTCACCACGGTTGGCAACTAGATTACCGAACAGGTACAGTTAGCATTTGAATTTACGTTGGTGTTGGAGTCAGTGGGAAAATGGAGACTTTGGCATCTGCAGCTAGGCCACAAGTATTGCAGTCAAAAGCACCCAAAACTAGAATTATGCTTTGAGCCCATGGCCCCATGACGTGGTGACAATTGTGCCAAGTGGCCGAGGTGAGAGAGAGAGCCGCAGAATGGATAGCGGGTAAACAGATGATTCAGAGTGGAATCGGCAGATGCGCCAGTGAGGAGACAAGTATTCTGCTATCGTTATGGCAAGCCGCGGTAACTTTCGGTCATGCAACAAAAGTACCTGTGGGCTTATTTTCCCTTCTCAAAAGGCCTGAGGCTTAGGACCAGCCTGCTGTTTAGCTACTGTTTAGCTGGCGCGGGGTAGCTATTGCTGAGAATTATTCAATTGGTTTAGGTTAAGTTGGGTAACTAAGCGTTATGACCAATCAAGATAATAAGCCTCTAAGCAATGCGCCCAGGATATTTCGACTCTGCTGAAAGAGGACACTTTCGATTCCACGTCTGGATACCGGTTGTGAAGGGGATCTGGGACATTTCCATACCAAGAATCTTTTTCATTTGCATGATACTTGAGTTCGCACGGATGTGGTGGATGGTCTTGGCTTCCTCGATATCGCTGTCCTCGAAGACATCGGTGAAGGTAGGAGCCACCTCAGCCATGGTGACGGATAGTCTGTGGTAAGCTTAGAGAATGAGGTATATAGAGGAAATTCAAAAAGTAGGTCACGAAGAGATCAAATCACTTCAGGATTTATGTAGAGAATATAGCAATTCCGTAATAATGAAGTGGCGACGGTGGCAATGGATTCAATAGTAAATCTCCAAAGTAGGCCGACTGTCAGAAGTTTTTGGATATGCCCAGAAAATATCAATGGCAAGAAAAGATCAGATAAAGGAGAAAGATACGTGCATGAAGAAGAGGAAGAAGAGGGGGGATTGGATAGTTGATATAGGCAAAAGCTAATCTACGTCGACGGCGATTTCGAAAATGACGGTAGCGGTCCTCTGTCCAAAGATTTTGGCGGGGAGGAAGGAAGGGGCGCCAATTAGTTATTTTCCCAAAAGAGGAAGTCGCTACTAGTTGCAGCTTGCAATACTTTTTTTTTTCACTTTTTTTTCACTTTTTTTTTTCGCAGCAAGTATTGGAAGTGACAATATCAAGGGTGAGGTGGGGATGTTGGATCCATTAGCTAATTAGAGTGTTCGCGCGGTGAGTGCGGAGTTGAATCATAACGGAGGTACTATGGAACTATTCTTTTTTTTTTAATATACTTTGGTTTCAAGATTGCGATGATGTTGGAAGGACTTGATGACTTCACATGGATTCACATGGATATAAGAGGTGGATCTTTGGGCAAGAGGAGAAGAAGTAACAATTAACTACCCACCAAAAGCCACTCACCCTACCAATATAAACTAGCTTGGGGTCTGGAACATGTTATGTGATGACATGTATGTAAATGTTTATTAATGACTTTTGGAGTTTCATGTGTTATCGAAACCCCGCAGATGAGTGATGTGGTGTCACCAAGACGAATTGGAGTTGCGCTGAAAAGAGAAGGTTGATCAGCATAAAGATGTTGAGGCGTGGGATATGAGCAGATCTACAACTTAGACGAAGCTGATCTTGATGAAACCAACTCTTGGCTGCAGAGCTCGACGAGCATCATGTCTAGCACATAAATAAATTTCAAAGAAAAAAAAAAACGAATATATATATATGGATGGCTAGCAGAACTCTTACACACTCGCGCCTCTGGAGCTCCCATTGCCCCTCCCAAAGATTTCATGAAACTTTTACCATTTCATCAATATTTCATTGCTCATTATGGACCCCCAAACAACCTTATGAGTCTTGAATCTCCATCACAACGGCGCGGAGCTCTGCCCTCGCGGACCAAGGGAACCCACCAAACGTTTCTGAAGGAGTGGACTTGGGGCCACATATGCAGCAGAGCTCTTCTCAGGATCCACAAACATGAGAGCTTTTTTTCTCTCTTTTTTTACAGGAATATTTTTCAGAGCCTTTTCGTATGGTGATGATATGACGGCAACTCTCTTGCAGTTCATGGAGGTCAACGTGACCGTCTTGGTGCAGCGTGGAGGGCATCAACAGAGCTAGGCGAAACACAGACTTGGCACAGACTTGGCGACCACCAAGTCATAACATCTCCATTTGCGCCTCCCCCCGCAGTCGTCATCGTGACCAAAGGGCCGGTCTATATCTTCTTGCTCTCTGCTAAGCTGCAAATAATGTACTCTTGTGTGTCATGTAAAGACAACATCTGCACCCAGCTCATCCAATAGCCATCCCTGTGACCAGCCGCGGACTGCGGAGTCCCAAAGCAGCCAAAAGAAGAAACAAAGAAAAAAAAATATGTTTTGCCATGTACCAATATCTAATCCATACAACAAACCGGTGCGGTGGAGACGTTGATAGTCAATGAATACTCATGCTCCTTGTCTGTGAACCTCTCGTCAAACTCATGGGTCCTACGGTATGAAATGACACAATAGTCATTTATTTACTGTTATTTATTGCGTAAACGGCCAGACCATGCTGCGACCAGAAGCGGGGCAGTTAGAGACGAGGGACACCGCATTCGGGGAAGTCATTTCCAGATGAGCTAAATAACTCCTAGATATCTCCATCCAGTAAAATTCTTTGCACAGGACACACCATAGCAGATCTGTTATGCTGGCAACTATATCAATGATTAAATAAATACAATGTTAGCTAACTGAGGTCGTGAAATGGACGGTCGTGGCAATATACAACCATTAGTTACACCCCGATAGTTTTTCTACCGTCGCAATGCATCAGGTCCCCAGTCAATGTGATATTCAAGTGCGCACTTTAAATCATTCAGAAGTGGGAGGACAACTCATGGTTGCTGGCTTATTCTAAAAAGGGACCTGAACTTTACGGCATAGTCAATAGGCGGCGGTTATCAAGGTGTTGTAGATCAAATGAAGAAGAACCATGTCTTCTTGAGGGGATGAATTCCGCCGACTACACCTTTGTTCTCAGCAGCATTTCGAACAAGACATTACAGACCTCCACATTGAATAAGCCACATGTGTATGTGATTGACCGACTTGAGAGCACTTTTCTATAATAAATTTGATAATGAGCTTATAAGACCTGATTCTAGCATGTAGTTCGTTCGTTTCTAGTCGTTCCCTCGGAACATTATCCGTTCTTCGGTATCTTACTTGACGCCAGGACAGTATCCAAAAACCCTGGCAATGACTATTCACATGTCATGACTCAACAACACCAGTGCTATTCTATCCCCTGCCTCCCTCATTAATCATCACTAACTAAGGCCTTTAAATCCAGGAGCCAATGCAAAGATAGACAAGATAAACGGACTTCTTCATCCATACACACAAATAGAAACATGTAACGAACCCCCCCTCCATGCAATGCGAGTGAATGGGTCCCTCCTTGCTAGTCAGGTTCTTGCGGAGTCTCCAGGCAGAATGAACCCTAACCGCAACCTGAGAAATCGGCGCTACTAATTGGCCGAAGAAGGGCGCGGGGTCTAGATTGGTCAACAAAGGAACAGTCTGTGATTTTAAGAGAGCTCTTCTGGTGGTAAATAGCTATTATTAGCTATGATGTCAGGCGGAATTTTAAGTGAGGGGCATACAGGGATTTCTATCAATATTAACCCTATATGGTATCTATTAGGGTAATCAGTCTGCATCATACAATATCAACATATCAACCTTCCTTCACGTTGCTATCAACCTGCGTGCGGTAATCCTGCATTTGCGATTCCATCCATAAATTCAGTTTCATTCTTGAAGTTTGTATGCATCTACATATCTTTCGCAAAGCTGTAGATCATATATCTTGTATTGCTAGCCGCTTTGAGGGTTCGCATGGCCAACAAGAAGAGCCGTAGCTTTAATGACGGATAGGCCTGGTGGTTGGAAAGTCGGATGGATGGATGGTTGGTTGTGCTGTTGCGCTGAGGAGAGTTAAGAGTGGTCGCAAATGAGATGGTAGATGTGAGGCTCTGGCGGGACAGTGTGAGTGCCAAGAAATCGGGTTCGTTCTTGGCTTGGAATATCGCCGAAGGGGACTTTGTGGTTTCTACATATAAAAAGGTTGATTGTGATGTGCCAATCTTGAGGCTACTTTGAGAAACAACTAGACACAAATTACGAACCAGAATATCATTTGCTATTTATCAGACGATGAACGCCTGTCTTGTATATACATGATCAGAATCATGACGGCTCTTTAGGACTATATATCTTCATATACGGGCTTCTGTGATCATAATAATCTCCAACTTGTATCACATCTCAATCATCATTACTATGCTCTGTCTTACACCATGATAAATGAATATGAGAAATGAGGAAATACACCGAGAATACAATCGTCTGTGTTCCCCCCACGTTACCCTCCAACCACCACCTTTCTATCCAGCCTCAGATCTTCCAGCAACTATCTCATGACCACTTCTCCAAAACTTTCCCTGCCTTGCAGAGTCACAGCTGTCCTCCCATGCTCGACTTCTGTGCGAGGTCCTGCAATATGTATTTACATTTATACATGTGTACACTTCACTTTCCGTATGCCGTAGGTCCGTTCGCCGACTCGGCATCAAGATGTGCCTATATACATACGCGGTAGATGTATATGTATGTTTCTAATTCAGAAAAATGGGCTTCTTACATACAACATTTCATACAAGCTGGTCTATACATTTTACCATAGCCTATAGACCTATGTCTTCAAGCTTATTAGACCGAATACCACGATGGAGTCTTGCAACGCACAGCTCCCGTTGGCGTCGTTGCAGTGCCAAGAATTTGGATTCTTGGAGCCTCCGGATTATCTGGACATTTGCATGCATAGATTTTGTTTATTACAGAAAATAATACACTCGATAAAGTCCATATTGTTGACCAAAAACATCTTTCTGCATACCCATGATATCTGAGAGCCGGGGAATCGTCGGTTCTCCATCTCGAGCCAATCTGTTGTCAATCACATCCTCGAGCATCACTGATCTCCATCCTGCTACTGTTTGCTCATCCAAACCCCCTCGTAAATCCCCATTAATCATCACAAAACTCTCAAAATCTCACTTTCAGTCCCATGCGGCTCAACATCCCCACTTCTCAGCCAGTAGAATCCTCCCCATGTCTCCCCTCCTTCCTCCAACCCCAACCCTTCCCATCTCAACCCCACCCTGCAAAAATCAGAATCTTCGCACCTCCCCGCCGACTTCGGTCGCTATCCACCGATCACTGGGGCCACCTCTTCCCATCCTGCTGATCTCTCTCCTAGCCTCCTCGACTGAAGGATCCATTTTTCTGGAGATGATTGAGACAGGTGATTGGCGGGATAGGCAGAATGGCTCGGGATGAAAACTTCCCTCCTACATCACCCGGTGGTAGCACAGATTTCGGGCGTTTGGTCCGGAGAAGGGGGCAAATATAAATATCAAGACGTAGAAGGGGATAGGATATCAATTTTGTGTTTCGAGGGTGATCTTGTTTTATTTGTTTTTGGTGGTGTGGTTGATTGGTTGGTGGTTTGGGTGGGAGAGTGAGGGATTGTTTTGTTGAGGTGACTCTGTTGAGGTGACTCTATGTTGAGGAAAACATGTTATGAAGCGACTGCAACAACGACAAAACAAAAAGACTGAATATTGATATGGATTACGACTGCACATATCAACAGACCCAGACAACTTTATCTTTTGTTGGTCCAACAAGCCCATCGACTGCGAATCGGCTCTCTGATAACTTCAGCGCTCTCGACCAACCAAAGATGTATCTACCGACACAGTAAAGTATAGGACCCAGCGTACACCTGCTGCTGTCATATAACGAACGACACATGTATCACCGAGCTATCAAGGACAGCTCATCTTATCGTCACTAACTCATCGTTACTATATGCTGTCCATATACAAACTTAATATTGATAGTCCTACCTCCCTAAACTTTGCCTATGATAGGCATGGGTTTGTCATAAGGGTTATCGTGTCAAACTGACGACAACCTTTGATGTTCTATCAACAATTCTCAAGAAATTCAATTATCGCCCCGTAAATTTTACATTGATGATCTATTTGCTTTGATCGTGAAGCTCCGTAACAATCAGCACTCATCATTCCCATCTCGTGTCTCCCTCCCAGTCGTCACTCATCATATTTGCAATCCCCATACACGTAAGCTATTGTAGATACATATAAATCTCTATTCTATTTATCATCAAATTACCCTGCCCTCTCTACGCCTTGCCAGCTGCAGCTGCCGCACTCCCCTTGCCACTCCAGTAATGGTAAACCAAGTACCGGTAACCCTGCGTCAACTGAGCACCCTCATTGACAAAGTGGCAGCCGAAAAGTAAGAAGTTCCGGGGCTGAACAGCCAGAGCATAGCGCATGAAGACCAGAGAGTAGATAGTGAGGGCACCGGTCATCTGGCCCGAAATACTGTGGAAGTGTCAGTAGAATTCGTGAGTCATGGGAGACGTAGTGGTTAATGAGGTCGAAGGCGGATGTACGGGGTGGACGTAGAACCGGTCATGATGATGTTGAGATGCAAACTTACAGAGAGGGATCCTTCTGGGTGTCAAGGACGGCAGCGACGGGGATACCGAAGTTGGAGACGGGGCCCCAGAAGTCTGTTGAGATGCCAATTAGCGCATGATCCACTATTCCATTTATATTGGACACGAGCAGAGCTTCTATCCGGAGGAGACTTGAAGGAAACTGCAATGATTCATCCAGATCCAGCAGCATCAGGTTGGGTAACACAACATCTGGAGTCCGGGTAGATGTCCGGAGGTGAACTCCGGGACAGGAGGGGCGGAGTTCGGAGGTATAGGGCATGGAGAACGTAGATGGTGCTAATTGTAGTATCGGTAATCGATAGGGTGGCACGGAGACAATGATCGGGAGACACGGTAGCCGGAGCTTCAGAGCTAGCGATCACGGAGGTTGCCACAACTATTGTGCCTTGCGGAAAGACATCAGGCCGGGTTGAATGGATGTTTCGTAATCAGATAGTAGAATCCTGGTAAAGGTCGTTGTGCATCTCGCGGTTCGTATCAATTTATCGTTGCTGTCGTGGTGCCGTGTAATCTGCATCCATTTATATTCCCGGCATACCCTTTCCACACCGCACATTGTCAAGCCATCCAATGCCGGTATCCAAACCGCTCCTATAGTCATGACTACCGCAATGCATTTGCTCCAAGCTACTCTTCCGCTACCAATTGCCACCTATCCCTTCCAGAGCACCCTCCGCCACCGACAGCCTCCCTCATGTTTCTCCGTAGCTCATTGCTCGCCAACCAGGAAAGAAAAAGAAACCAAAAACTCACGTGTCGAGCAAACATAATCCACCACTGGATTCGACCGGATCTTCGCGTTAATAGCCTTGATAAAAGCAGCCATATTTCCACTCAATGAAAAATCTATACAGAAAAAGAAAGAAAAAAAAATTGGTACCTTTCAAATTCGCAAAACAAAGCTGATAACAATCAAAAACCTCATCCCCTTCCCAAAAGCCCAAAAAATCACCGCCCCACAAAAACGGAATTTGCGCTTATACCTCCCTCACCGGTCAACCCCTAACAATCCGCATTGTTTACAAATTACCTGTCAAAAAAAGAACAAAAAAGGGCAATAATAAACCTCTTACTGATCCAATTCTCCGGATCCAGCGTCTCATTATCATTATGCAATCTAAATCCACATGTTATATCTAGAGTTAGCTACTCAAATTCTACGTCACGTCACTGACAAGCTGTCTTGTCCGTAAAGCCCGAACAGATAGGGCAATGGGAAGCGCGCTTCCCATTTCCTCACAGGATCACGTGATAGGTTGTTAATTTTAGGGTTGGCGTTGGAGACAATCATCACAGTATTTATAGACAGTGCCAGTCACTATCAA
The DNA here is from genome assembly GCA_017139545.1 of Ambrosiella cleistominuta. Taxonomy (NCBI): domain Eukaryota; kingdom Fungi; phylum Ascomycota; class Sordariomycetes; order Microascales; family Ceratocystidaceae; genus Ambrosiella; species Ambrosiella cleistominuta. The sequence goes on along the minus strand of JABFIG010000106.1, from coordinate 41,945 downwards.
AACTGGATGTTCACTATATAATGTATGGCAGAACAGTGTATGATTTAGCTCAAAAAACTAGACTAGTATTGATAAATTCGGAGACTGGAACACCGGTTATCGTATTAAACACCCCTCTTCCTCTTTAAGATATATAAAGATATGTCGGCACATCCGCATTCTCCATTCTATCCATATAATCCTTGTCGATCAACATGTCAATCTGCTTCTTGATCTGGGACACCTCCGGCTTAAACGACCCGGCCAACAACTTAATAACTTCCGATACCAACGCCGAGTGCTGGCATGTCTTCCTCTGCTTCATCACCCTAACCACCGCGGCATCAATCTGGTACCCTCTTTGTTCTGCCTGGCGTTTCTCTGACAATTTCCGGGCAGCGTCATCTTCAACCTTGGCACCGCCGGAAGTGGGGGCCTTGGCCTTGATCTTCACGGTTTTGGAGACGAAGTCGCGGTTCCAGATAAATGTGTCCGTGGGTTTAATGGATTTGGTAGGTGGGGTTTTGAGGAGGAGGCGGCACTTGGCGCTGGCCCATAGGGACATTAAGGTTCTAGCAAGGTCAGCCGGGGGGACAGAAGTTTTCTTGCGGATAGCGTCGAAAGTGAGGCCCTGGGAGGCAGCGGTAGCATCGTTGAACAGTAGCAAGACACGCATACCGTATATAGAGACGTTTAAATCATAAGAACGTTTGCGGCCAACAAGCCCGATCTTACCGGGAGTGCCGGGGAAATGACATTTCATATCGACACTGCCAACAGTGGGGCACCAACGCAGTTGACGGCCCTCGTGTTGGTTAGTGTAGTACTTGGTGATGGAGTCGATGGCAGGGGAAACCTCGGCGGGCCAGATATTCACAATATCATTTTGCTTCTCCGCGGCGAGCTTGTCATCTTCCCGACTAGCTAATCCAAGGACTTCGTTGGGCCAAGAACCGTTGGTAAGGATACTGACTGATATATCGATACCTGTCTCATGTTGTCTGTTGAATTTGGACAGCTGGTAGTTCCGGTTGATGTCTGCGGACAGCTGGAGATCTTTGAACATCTTCTCAAAATGGGTGGTGAAGTGCTGTCCTAGATCCTGCTTCATCTTTGTGATGAGACGGTACTCTAAATCAAGCTGCTCTTGATTCCGGGATAGAGCACGGCGAGCCAGGTGTTTATGGTAGTAAGCTTGGAATTCATCCTTCTGGTGCAAGTACTTGATGAGCTTGATGACATTGGCAGCCTTCTGTTCAATCTCGGTATCCTGATCGTTAACACCCGAAGCCTGGCGGAAGATCTCATCAATGTAGAGAGAAATAAACTCGGTAGCACGAGAGTTCTTGTTAATGAACTTAGAGAATCCTTTGCCAATCTCACTCTGCACCTTGACGTCACGCGCACAGCATTTCTCAACAATATGGTCAAAGTTCTTTTCCAACGAAAGGATATGTTGCACCCACCCAATAGCGACGACGGTTCTCGACTGAGCCAGACTAGCCGCCGTACCCGCCTTCTTGTAATCGCTTTCATCGTTCTGTGGGGCATTGTTTTCCTTCAATTGGCGATCGAGTTCTGATTGCATCTCCATACCAAGTTGAGTGGCTGTATCTTGAATGCTGGCACAGAACATAGCGCTGCTAGAATCAACCAAACGCTCTAGTGACCAAAGCATCTCGATATTCTCAAACTCTTGGTGACGAATCATGTGAGGAAGTCCCGTCTTGGTGCAGTTGATAAACTGCTGCAGATGCCGGGAGATCAAGTGTTCCTGGATAACTTGGAGGAGTTCCTTGGATGATGATGCCAAAAGGTATGTATCGGCACGGCGTTCTTCTGAACGAATAGACTCAAAGCATTGCAGCATCCAGGCAGGTGTGTTTTCATCAGCTAGCAGTTTATCGCAAAGATCTTGGTAGAACGTAACTGACTCCTTCTGGATCAAAGGGAAAAGTCGGGAATCATAGAGGCAAGGTGAGGTCTGACTTTTTTCGTCCTCTCGTAACCGCGCATATATTTCCACCGCAGACTTGATAATCATCTTATCTACGACACAACCTTGTCTTTCCCGTTTGATTTGATCCAAGATGATCCTTTGCAAAATATCATTCACCGTGTATCCGTGAAGATCACCCGAGAAGACATTGTCTCTAAACATCCCGATGACTGTCTCCAGGATGTTTACTCTGTTTGAATCACGGAGTGCACATGTATCCATATACATACACGCGTCCGCAACCAAACTGATACACCTTAAATACTCTGACCAACCAGATCTGAACGCCTCCAGTGTTTGCTCACTGCTGGCCTGCTTTTGCGACTCGACGGCCTCTACCCCAGAAAACAGATACTGCCCGATATTCTCGGGTACTTGAGAACGCAGCCGGGGCAACACTTTATTCAAAAGCATTTCCTCCTCCAGATCCTGTACTTTTTCAGCGAGACGAGCGGCTTTACCTTCTATGGAAATGCGATAGACGGCCCTGTAAATCTGTTCAAAGAACAGGTTTGAAGAGGTATGGTTGTGAATGGCGCGAAAGGAGGCTTCTAGGTCGGCCCAAGTCGTGTCAAAAGTAGATTGGGGGGGTCCTCGGGATGACTGTAGAGAGAAATGTTAGTGGCAGGTCATAGAAAGAGATGATAGAAGGCGTACTTTAAGGGTAGCACCGGGACGAAGGATCTTAGTTTTACCACCGGCGCGGTTGCCGCGGGAAGTGCGACCGGACATCATCTTGGCGAGGTTGTTTTGCTATAGGTGAATTATTAATAATGATTTATACGATGCACGATGCGAAAGGTCAATTCTCGTAAGCGAGGATGGCGGGGCAATAAGCTGCCGCTAACTGCGTAGTCCAATTCGTGATATCCGGACTTGTAGCCGGAAATCCAAATCAGATTTAATCTAGAGATCTATCGTAAAGATAATATGACGAAAGTATTAATGGGGATACATAAAAGATAGTTCGCAAGACGGATTGGTAATAATTTGATATTTGACAGTTACTTTAAATTGAATGCAGGTCTAGATCCAAACTGCCTATGTGATTCCTGGCGCTTGTGGAAGGATCTTTAGGGTTTCTGGCTGGTTTGGATAGATGTGGGTTAGACCTTAATTGGGCAAATGAGTTGATAAATTGATCAGGGAAGCTTGGGCAGATGACCAGGTAAAAACTAGGTGGAAACTGATGGCTGGAGATGGAGCTAAAGAGAAGATTTCCAGTAGCTGTGATTATTGATGTGATTCTAATGGTAGAAAATTTGTTTCCTGGAAAAGGTGGACAATGGTCGAGAAAAGACTAAATGGAGGAGAATCGTGAGTAGCAGTCAGGTTCCGGTAGCGTTGCCGGATATTTACATGATAAGCCACGCTTATCGATAACCAATCTTTTTAGTGGGTCGTCTTTAGTTCCATGTATTTCTGCGGAAAACTGATGTCATCAGATCGAAGCTGGGATCTTTAATCAATACATTCCATTGCCAACAACAACTTTACCATTAATTTTACCACCAATATACATCGTTTTTTTTCACCTTCTCTTCACCGACTTCATCTGTATTATCTCGAAAAGTCCACATTTCATCAAAAATGTCCGCCATATTTCGCCCTATGCTGCGAGTAGCCCCCTGCAGCATCGTCACCGCCGTCTCTTGCCCCGTCCTCACCCGTCCCATCGCTCTCACCACCTCCATTGTTTCCTTCTCCACCACCCGCTCCCGCCTCGACAACTCTTATATCGTCCCACTTTCCCCTGAACCTGAATCTACCCAAGACTCTACCAAGCAACCCTCCGAAGTGCTCGCCCGCAAACTCCGGGAACCCCACTTCCGCATCTCGTTTACCTGCAAGCCTTGCAACACGCCGTCTGAGCACGTTATTTCGCACCAAGCTTACTTTCGCGGGTCGGTATTGGTTGAGTGTCCGGGGTGTAAGGGGAGACACATCATTTCGGATCATTTAAAGATTTTTGGGAATCGGGCGGTGACGATAGAAGATCTCATGAGGGAGAAGGGAGAAATTGTTAGGAAGGGAGTGGTAGATGAAAATGGCGATTTGGAATTTTACAAAGAACAGGGAACGGTTCTGAAGATGCCGTGATGCCGAGATTGATCTGGAGAAAGTTGTACGATATTGGGAGTCCATCTGGAGTTTCATGTGCTAGTAGTAATACAACATGTTTGATTTACACAACATTAAACATAGTCGATAGTGTGACGGACAAAACAAAACACTTTTGTTACAATTAAATCCCAACGCCAGAATATGCCAACAATATACACAAAATAGCAAAATCATACAGATTCCATCACTACCCTTTTACCATCCCTTATAAGACTGTCTCATAGCTTTGTAATCCTTGCCCCTCTCCGCTCTCTTGACTTTCTTGCGTTCGAACTTCTTTCTCTTATCCCGGCTCCACTTCTCCGGCATCGCCACCGCTTCAATTTTCCTCTTCGCCTGTCTCTCCGCTCTCCTCGCCTTCACCTCACTTCTAACCTCCAGAACCATCTTTGTATACTCGGAAACACCCACTCTCTTCTTGAGGAACTCCATGAGGATCGTCGCGCGAGTCTTGACGTACTCGTGCTTCTGCTTGTAGACCTTATCAATGGATAAGGCGGACGGAATGGCACGATCGGTAAGGTGTTGGAGGGGGAAGATGAGGACTTTGAGGTAGGTAGGGAGGGATGAGGGAGAGAGACGACGGCAAAGGGATTGGAGAGTGTTAATGGCGGCGACCTTGGGGTAGATGGCGAGGGCATAGGGTGCAGACTCGCGGCGAAGAATGAAGGAGAGCTTCTTGAAGAGAAAGTGGAGAGTGAAATGGGTAGTCTCCAGAGAGTCAGTTTCAGCCTCTGGATCCGTGGGTGGAGCAGACAGGATAGCAGGCGCTGTTTCAGTAGCCTCCATTTCTTCATCTTCCTTTTGCTCGGTATCTTTGTCACCCTCCTTAGCTTCCTCAGCCTTCCTGGCTTCTTCCACAATCTTCTCAGCAGCAACATCTGCCTCGACACCCTGTCTAACCTGTTCCTCATCATCCTCTGCCTCCTTCTCTTCGGCGGCAGTTCCCTTGTCACCATCAGTTTCCGCCAGAATCTGGCCCAGGAACACTAGCATATCACCAGTAGTATCGGCCAGCTCCTCCTCAAGTTCATGGGTAGTCAGGATATGGAGAGCAAGACGAGCGTAGCTAACAACATCGGCAGGAGTCAAGAAAAGACCGTGGCTACCAAGCATAACACCGTCGGCATCACGCTTAGAGGCATTTGCTGCGAAGTCACTAAGGTATTGTGAAATAACCCGAGCAGCATTCAACTTAACGGTATTCTCAGGATGTGGCATCCAGCGAGCAACACCAGTCCAAAGAGCAGCACACGCAGGCGAAAGAAGAACCTCGGGGACACGAGTAGTCAGGTAACGAATAGTATCAATGGCAATATTCACCATATCGGCGTCTAAGATTTCCTCATCGGGAGTCCCATCAGGCAGTAGACTAGTGATAGTCTTAAGGACGAGCTTGAGATCTTCTTTATTATCGGGGGCTGTGGGGTTCGAGTCAAAGTAGAGACCGAAGACCTGAATACCAAGGCCCATAACGGCAGGCTTAGCCGCATTACTAATCATCTGGCGAAGAATGTTAAGGAAAGTGGTAGCATGCTCGTAGTTAGTACGGTGCCATATTTGCTTCACGAGCTCAGAGGCAGCAGCACGGCATTTTTCAGAGTCATCATTTTGAATAGTGAGAATCAAAGGCAAGAAAGTGTTGCCAATGACCTCTTGGACGAATTCATTAGCAGACTTCTGGAGAAGAAGATGGATGATCTCCATGACGGAGATACGTCCGCCCTCACGGTCGTACTGCAGGTTGGTGACAATGAAACGAATTTGCTTATCCCAACGGGCCTTCTTCTGGGGGTAATCTCTAAGGAACTGAAAAAAGGCGCCACGGGCAAGATCACGAGTGTCTTTGTCGGGGTTCGTGATCATTACGGTGCCGATATAGTCCAAGATATCATAAACGGCAGCCGTTTCAAACTTACGATCAAGAACGGCACGGAGGAAGGAGAAGGTAACGTGGCGGTACAAAGGGTTTGTGAGGTCATCCTTAAGCTTCTCAACCAGAACATCAATGGCGACAGTGCGGACCTCAATAGTGGGACAGTCACGTAGGACAATAGATAGAAACTTAAGGGCTGCCTGGGCTGCCTCGGTTGTGGTAGAGGGAGCCTGGGAAATGGTCTTGGTGGCTTCCTTGACGGCGACCTTATAGACGCCGGTCGCCTTGTCGGCGGAGGGGAAAGGAACCTTGGAGATAGTCACAAGAAGCTTGAAAACTGCAATCTTGACCTCTTCTTCACCATCAACGATACCATCACCCATGATAGGAAGGAAACCAGTAAGGTTCTGGACTGTCCGCAGGTCATCAAAACGCTTGGTCACAGCACGTAGGAGATCAAGAGCAAAGCGAACGAGTTTGTAGGTATGCTTTGTAGTGGAACCACGATCCGACTTCTTGGCACCCTTAACTATGAGGTAACGGCGGATCTTGGGGTCCATCTTGGGTTGCGTTTCTACTTTTTGACTGGCGTAAACAGTCTTGATGACTTCGTAACAGAACATGAGTGAGTCTCTAGAGTCAGCAGCGGGATTCTGGATAAGACCGGCGGAAATACGGGAAAGCAGGGCATCGATCTTGCGGACGATGCGAAGATCGACCTTTTGGAGAAGCATCTTCTTGACGGGTTCGATAAGGTCAACCAAGTGAGTAATGGAGGTAATCTTGGCGATCAATTCCATGGAGTCTTGGGACTTGGAGGACTTGATTTCTTTCATGGAGGTATTATAGCCGTCGGCGTCCTTCTCAGCACCAGTAATACCAAAGATGTCATCCATGATGACGGTGACCATGGTAGATAAGCAATAATCGAGAGAGCCCTGGCCAAAGACAGGAATGACGGCAAGGAGAAGAGAGTGCATAGTGTAGGACAAGATGTGCAGCTGATAACCACGCTGAAGGGCACCCTGAAGCTCCTTGAGAATAAAACCAAAGAACTTGGCACCGAGAACAACCGCAATCTGGACCAAAGTTTCACGGGCCATTTCACGAGACTCCCAGGCCTTGGAGCGGAGGATATGGCAGATATCAGTCAGGACAGGAGCCAAGCGTTTAGACATGTCATTTTCAGGAAGGAGAACAAGTAGCTTGACGATGATGACACCAACAGGAGTACGGTACGAAACCTCCGATTCGTCCTTCTCGTGAAGGTGCTTCATCATGGGAGGAAGGAAGCTGGTGGTGATATCGCCATTCAGCTTTTCTTGTTCGGGGAGAGTGTGGGTCAAGCGAGGAGCACGAGCAGGTATTTCCACAGCAGGCGCAACGTCAAGATCCATGGCCTCGGCAGATGACTTCTCTTCAGGCTTGTCATCATTTTCCTCGGTCTTATTAACTTCAACAACTGCAGAAGAGATGGCCTTACGGAGCTTCCAGGCAGTCATGAGGGAGTCAGCAAAGCGGCCCATCAGACGAATGTTCTGCTTCTGGAAATCAGGTTTCTTCTCAATGTGTCCAATGTATCTCAGGAGAATCGAACGGTAGTGTCTAAACTCCAATGACTTGGCCAGCTCGGCCAAAACAGTAGTGGCCTTGGCACCCATAGATAGGTCGACATTCTCGCCACGGTTGAAGATGAAATGTTCCAATAAAGGAATGAAGAACGAGCTTAGGTTGGTACTCGAGATCTCGCACTCTTCGTTGGCAGCAACCAGCAGGTCAAAAGCTTCCTGTTGTTTCGTCATGGAAGGAGAAAGCAGGTTGAAGAAGAAAATGGGCTCCGAAGCATCTTCCTCCATCTTGCGCAGACCAGCAAGATCGGAGATAGGACCCCATTCGGGAATCTGCATAAGCATGTGACCCATGACACGAAGACACTCACGACGGACCGTCTCGGAGAGCTCACGAGCGCCAGTATAGAGAGCTGGCAGAACGACATTGCGAAGCTCAAGTTCATAAGCAGGACGCTCAGCGGACGAAGTGGCTACAGTTTTGATGAAGCAGCGTAAACAGTCAGCAGAGTTGGAAGCCAGGATACCATATTCTTCATCAAACTTGAGGAAGAAGACTAAGTTGTTCAGAATGGGTAACCACTGAGCGGCAGAGAAAGGTGTCTCTCTCTTGGTGATCACGGTATAAGCGACAAGACGACGGTCGTAGTCAGCCTCATCAGATAAACCTTCCTCGTAGGCGTTGAGCTCGGTACACAACTCTGCGACCTCAACAAAGTCCTTGTCAGACTGCGCAAGGATAGTCAAGACGCGGCACAGAGAATCCCTGTTGTTACGATCTTTGAAGTAGGAGAACAACTTGGCCAACGTCTCGCGAATTTTGACCAAAAGATCCGACGCATCCGCCAGACGAGGACCCTCAAGAGCAATGAACCGCTCCAGGACAAGCAGAAGTTTACCCTTGGTACGAGGCGGGACCTTGCCGGGAGGCTGGCTCAACAAACAAGTAGAGATGCCCAGGACAGCACGAACGTTGTGATTGTCGGAAACAAGAGGAGCCAGGTCAATGATGGTATCAACACAGGCTTCCAGCAGTTCGGCCGAAGACCCGGGAGCCTCAAGGACGCCAATGATGTGTGCAAGAAAAGTGTCCAGGTTTGTCTCCAGAAGTTCAACTTTGACAATCTCGTTGAACTCAGCCTCCGAAGCAGGTAACTCTGCGATGTGCACCAAGTTTCTGAAGACACGCAGGGAGAAGATCTTGACATTATCCTTCGCCTTCTTGATAGCTAGAATCTGAGCAAGGGTAGGCAAGATCTGAGCATCGATAGCTAAGAATATGGCAGCTCGAGGAAGCTGAGACCACGAGTTGACTAGCTGCATCATGTTGGAGACACCCTGGGTAGACTCAATGGGTAGTTTAGGTAGGCGAAGGGAGATGAGTTCACCGACTATTGAAGGGGCGTAGGGAGTCCATTCGAAGTTTGGGGCATTGCGGAAAAGGGAGATCAAGCATTTGAGACCAGCAGTGCGGGCAGAGCGGAGGAGGGAGGTATTGCTGGGGATCTCAGTAGGTTTGGGGACCTCGCCATCGGCTTCTTCGGCTTCCTCGATGTCCATGTCCTCTTCAGCGATGCCGCGAAGACGACGTACCGAGAAGAACAAGCAGTATAGGACAGCGTTAACAAGAGTATCAACATAAGGAATTACACTGGTGCCCAGCTCATTGATAAGGGAAAAGGCCATGTTGAGGAAACCGAACTGCTGACGAACTGGGATAACCTCCTTATCGACAGCCTTAACGCGGAGGTCACCGGTGTTAGTCAAGACACGCAACCCCTTGAGGGCGCCGAGAGCAATCTCAATGAAGGGTCCTAAGTCTTCGACAGAGAGGTTACGAAGGACAGCAAGACGAGTGGCCTGCAGGCCGTTGCGACCGGAAGCAATACCCTTCTTGGAGATGGTACGACCGTACAGCAAGCGAAGTAATACGGGCATGAGCTCATCACGATGACCGGGTTGAATTTCTTGTTCACCTTGCATAAGAAGAGTAAGCTCGTTCTTGAATTTGCCATCATCGAGTAAGGCTTCAAGGCGCTCAGCGTATGGCTTAACTCCAGGCTGCTTCCAGCAAAGGATTGCATGCAAAGACAACTTCTGAACATCAACATCACCATTTCCCAGAAGGGTTAACAACGCCTGGTAAACCTTCTCATGTTGGAAGAGAGCCACAGGATTTTGGAATTGCTCCATGACCTTGAGCATTTGTTTCCTGTCAAACAAAGACCAACTCTTTCCAGTATCACCAGACTCCTCTGCGACTTCCTCGTCAGCTTCCTCGTCGTTGACAGACCAAGACAGGAAGTAAGGGATAAATTGCCTTGACCTTGTCTCCGTCATAGATGGAATGGAAATAAAGACTTTAAGAGCCCGGCTTCTGGCCTGCTCGTAGCGGTCACTGATGAGCGTTTGTCTCTCATCGAACACCTGCAATAGACTACCAACGGCATCAGACACATCCGCGAGAACACGACCTGAGATTTCCTTATTGTAGGCAACATTGGTACACTCAAAATCAGTGACGACCTTCTTGCTCCAATCAGTAGGGCCAGTAGCAGGGCCAGACCACTTAGGAGATGGGACAGAGAGCCAAGAGAATGCAAGAGATGACAGGTGAAGTTCACCAACTTTACTTTCTGCAACTTTCTGCATGGCCTCGACCGCATAATCCCAAATGGGTGCCAGCTTGACGGTCAGTGAGCCGAATAAAAAGGCGGGAATGGCCTCCTGTAGCCAAGGCTCAGTAATACCGGCATAGCAGATACCCAGCTTGCGCATAAACATGCCGATTGTACGAGTGTTGGCAAGCTCCAGGGGAATATGCTCAATGGATATCATAGTATTCAGGGCCTCTAGAGAAGATTCAAGATCCCAGAAGAACTCACGAAGCAGAAGAAGCGAGTTATATCTGACTTCGTGGGAGGAAGTAGACAAGTTGGAGATGAGGGACATGACAGCAGTCTCAATATCAACAGGAACAGAAATAATTTCAGTCTTCTTCTCACGAGCCCCTTGTCTCTGTTGAGAGGCAAGCTGTTGCTCGTAAGACAGTAGAGACTCAAGGAACCCAACAGACCGGCCGAACCTTGGCAGAGCAGCTCTCAAGAGAGGCTGTAAAGAAACATCAAGGGGAAGGCCTTTGCTCATCTGCAAGTAAGCTCTGAACCCTCTAGAAACAATGAAATGCACCTCATCAGACTCCAATGAAGTTGACGGTCTCAATGACAACTTCAACTTCTTGAGCATCAATTCGGCAATCCGCGCATTGGTCGAAGGATGTACGGAGCAGGATTCCAGGACCTGAAGAAGGGCTGCATACTTGGGGAGACAACGGTCTCTCCAAGTCTGAGTGTCTTTGTCGTAAGCGCCACGTTCGGGGAAGGGAAGGACTTCTAACTCCTCGAATTTGGCGATGATCTGAGCCTGCCAGCCATGGGGGATAACAAAGCCTTCCTTTTCAGAGGGATTAGGGATAACGTTGAGAGAAAGGAGACGAGGGATGAGGAGACAAAGAAGCTCTTCGCTGTCGAGGTCGGTGTAGCAAGTAGCAACGAAGCTGGAATTTTGTTAGTGGTAAGATTGCAAGGTAGGTTCATGGAAGCTGTTGGTAACATACCTCTGGAAGGGCTTCAAGAACAAACTCTTGAAACGTTCAGCATCCATCTCAGCAAATAAAGAACAGAACTGAATGAACCACGGCACAAAGGGCTCTCTGTTCATGACATTTACGAAAGTCATTACGCTCGTAATTAAGGCATCAATTGGCGCTAACTTCCAGAGAATCGCACAGTTAAATATGACATAGTTCCAGAAAGCCTTCCCTTCAGGCTCGGCGACAACAACACCGCTTGCCGATATTCTCTCAATCACCTGCATGAAGGACTTGACAACCAGCGGCCATTCGGCCACTCGGTAACCCTTTCGTACATTGACAAGAGTACTGTAGATTCTGAGAAGGGGTAAAAGCTTCCACGGAGCAGCCTTGTTGTGTGCCTCGATCTGTGAAGCACCGTACTCGCAGATTTGTTGGATAGGCTCTGTCATAGTCTTTAAAGAGGCGAAATGCAAAACACTGGTCAGAACACCACATGATACATCAATCCAGATGGTCTCTTCCACCAACGCTAACTCTTCAGGGGGAACCGCCTTCAACAAAGCCAGGATGAGTGCGGAACCATTTGAATGTACCGTCTCACCGGTACCCTTGCAAGCTTCGGCAAACATGGTCATGACACCATCCTTGAACAGCGTAAACTGTCTCTCGCCTTTCTGTGTATACAGGTCTTTTCGCACGTGGGTAATGAACTTATGTAAAGAGGTTTCTCTCGTTGACGGAGCTGCTGCCTTCTTAACAAGATATGATATGGCCTCTGCAGCAAACCGCGCAATGTGCGGCGGATTCTTGGCCTTGCCAAGTAGTGGAGAAAGCACATCATATGTCGGGCGCATATCCGGGACGATAAGCTTGGACAGGTATTTGAACAAGAAAGCCAATGCACCAAAAGTCCACTCAATGACATCCGCATTCTGCTTGTGAGACGCCACAAATACAATTAGTTCGAGTGCTTTGGGGAAGTACTTCTCGAACCGCGCACCCAGATCACGGGCAAACGCAGTCATACAATCAAGAAGAGCCTCCAGTGACTCTGTATCATTACCCTCAATACCCTGGGCAATCAAACTCCAAATACGGTCCTCGAAGTGCAGAATCTGCGGTAAGGTTTCACACAGAGGATATACTTCACGCCGGAAGTTGACGAAACTTTTAGAGATGTTCATTTCACTCCATTTTTGAACGGCGAAGCCAAAGTAGGAGGTCCCGGGGGAGACATTTTCAGTGTCGTCGAGGTCATAACGGCGGACTTTTTTGATCGGGTCGAGAGAGTGGAGTTTCGAGATCTTGGCAGTAAACGATTCCCAGCGGTGGTTCTTCTGGTGTGGGGTTGAAGGCTTTGCCTTCTTTTTGACGATGCGACCAGCAGTTGGAGCCGGCATCGTGAATTATAGTTATAATATTTGAGTTTGTTTGTAGTCGAGGTTAGGTTTACAAATCGTCTATACTCGACGGCAGTTGTGTAAAAGTGTGCAGTGATAATATCAAACAGAAGGGTATCTAACTATAAAGTGACCCACGGCTAAAACAACAAAATATGAAATAGAGACTATGAAGACAATTAGCCGTCTGTCAGGGCCATGATCCATCAATCAATGGATCTTGAGTGAAGCTATCACCACAAAAACAAGAATGCAAGCGCAATGCTGTAACTTTTTTTTGCAGCACTTCTTGAGCCCCACTGAAACTTTCCTTGAATTTTTTGTCGGTTGATTGGCGGCTCATCTGATCGCCTTATCGATACAGAGAAGTCTACTTATCTGGCCAATCACAGCCTGTCGCATCAACCCCCTGTAATTATAGCCAGCCAGCCTTTTTTACTACTGCAGCATCGCGAGCTTGCGATTTTGCTGTAGCTTCTGAAAGTGATCGGCATTGAATGCATAGTTGCTGAAGTTCACATCACATCATCGCAATGGCGTCGCCAAAGATGTAAGTAGAATCTGGGTCTCAGCTTTCTTACAAGATGTTAGTCGAAAACATAATTAACCTTGAATTCTGATAAACAGTATTGTCATTGGTAATCCCAGCGGCAACATCCGCCCCGTTCTTACCAAGCTAACAGCCCTCCATTCAAAGAATGCCTTCTCTTGTGCCATAGTCACTGGCAACCTTTTCGGCTTATCTGATGATGATACTGTTTCCGATATTCTTTCCGGCTCACTACTCTTCCCTCTTCCAACTTACTTCACTTACGGCACCACCCCACTACCTCCTTCTATCCTCGCCAGGGTTACCGCCGGTGAGGACATCTGTGAAAACCTGATTTTCTTGGGGACTCGCGGTGTTATAACAACTATCGACAAATTGCGCATTATTGCGCTTGGTGGAACTCTGGATGCAAATCTTGATGGAACCGAGACCCTGAGAGATGTCCCTGTATTTTCTCGCGGCGATGCCTCGGCTCTTCGCGGCGCTGGTAGCGCGGATATCCTTATTACTGCTGGTTGGCCTGCAGGTATTCAGAAGAATTCCAATATTCAAATTGCGGGGCTCTCAGAACCCATTAACGGTATCAAAGAGATCGCCGATCTTTGTGCTGCCCTGAAGCCTTTGTACCATCTCACTGCCAGCAAGGGTGACTTCTTCTACGAGAGAGAACCTCTCCTTCATCCTACACCTTCAGTCACTGATGATACCACCATACCGCCTACTCCCAAAATTACTCGGTTTATCTCCATGGCGCCATATGGAAACTCTATGAAAGCAAAGGCTCTCTACGCCTTCACATTCAATCGCGAGAACACTGAAGTGTCTCCTGGAACTACCCCGAGTCCATTTGAATATCCACAATTGCGGAAGCACAAGCAACAAGATGAGGGTTATAGTCGTTTTGGAAACTCCCACAATTATGACCGTGGCCGCCAGAAACGCAAGAGACAACAATCGCCGCCTCCAGGCCCTGACAGATGTTTTTTCTGTCTATCAAACCCCAACTTCGAGACCCACATGTGTGCCAGCATTGGCAACGAAAGTTATCTGGCGACAGCAAAGGGCCCCATAGCGAGGGGTGACACATTCCAGAGCTTCGGTGTGGATTTCCCTTGCCATTTCTTGATGATCCCATTATCTCATGCCCCAACCATCGCAGGTATGAGTTCAGGTGACATCGGAGAGGGTACCGAGGCTGAGAGAACGTGGAGTGAAATGAACAAATTCCGTGAATCTTTACATAAAATGCTGGCGGTGAAGTCCAGCGGTAAACTGGGTGCCGTTACTTGGGAGATTTCTAGAGGACGGAACATCCATGTTCATTGGCAATTTTTGGCTGTTTCAAAGGAACTTTTATCAAAGGGTCTGGTTGAAGCTGGCTTCCGTGTTGAGGCTGAGAACCTCAAGTATCCTAGTTTCGTGGAAAATTATTTGTCTTTGGAAAAACAAATCGATGCGGGTGATTACTTTAGAGTATGGCTCTGGAGTGATGAGGGCGAGAAGAGTCTGGTCATGAAATTAAATTCTGAGTCAAGGTTTGACTTGCAACTCGGTAGACGTGTGATGTGCAAACTTCTTGGACTCGAAGATAGAGTCAGATGGCAGGATTGTGCGCAAGATACTGCAGAAGAAACAATGGATGTCGAGAAGTTCCAGGCCATGTTCAAGCCATGGGACTTTACATTAGAAGAGTAAGGGTTGATGATGACTTAGATCTGATTTCTTGATAATAGAAGCTTAATGATATCCACTGTATTTTTGTTCCAATTTGCAACTTTTATGGTATTTGAAATTTCTTTCTTAGTATGATCTTTTTTGTTTGTTATTCTATCTCATAATCGCATTTATCAAATGAAGAAGTACTATTGCCATCTTTAGTGATTGACATGTGAAAAGCTTCCTAATATGATCATCAATAGGGTTATTAACAACACATACCCTATAGTTAAAAACCGTGACCCACATTTTATTCGCGAACAGATTAAATCAAAACTCCCGAGCATTCTGTCAACTTGGCCTGAAATAACATTGTCGCTTATTGTCAAAATACAGCTGTTGAACGCGACCTCTGGCATTTTCTATCTTCAGTATCGATTGGATATCCTGTTTCCCTTTCGTTGAAGATTATTCAGTTTATCATTACCTGCAGGATAGGTGCCTTCTTCCGTTGTTTCAATTATTGTATTTCTAGTTCAAATCAGCTCTGTGAGCACAAGCCAACAGCATGAAGATTTCTACGTTTGTCATCGGTCTGATAGCCCTCCTCACTCCTGTGAGCGCTGCCTGGTCCAAAGATGGTATATTCCTCCTTATTCCCAATCGCAACCAAAACACCCCCGGACCCGACCCGCCGATCATCAACTAATACATCCTAGACCGTGAAATCTTCCGTGTCCGCGCCGAAATCCAGACCGCCGAAGGCTCCGACGTCACTTTCTATGACTACATGGGTATTCCTCCCAACGCAGACCTTGAAGCCATCAAGAAGGCTTACCGCAAGAAGACCCGTGAGCTCCATCCCGACAAGGTACGCCAGCGCCTCGTGGCCGCTAAGTCCGCTGAGGCAGTCAAGTCTGGAAAGAAGGCCGTGCAGCCGACCCGTGCCGAGATCAAGAAGGCCAATAAGGAAGCTATCGACAAGCAGGCCCGCCTTACTATCATCAACGATATTCTCCGTTCTCCCGCCCGCAATAACTACGACTTCTACCTTGCCAATGGATTCCCTCTGTGGAAGGGCACTGATTACTACTACCAAAGATACCGCCCCGGTCTGGGCATTGTCTTGACTATATTTATCATTGTTGTTGGCGGTGGCTTCCACTATCTTGCTTTGTACATTAGTTGGAAGCAGAACAGAGACTTCATCGCCAGACACGTCAAGTACGCTCGTGACCAGGCTATGGATGAGCTGACTCGCGCTGCTGTAACCCTCGGAGCCCCTAGGGAGGAGCAGGAAGAACAGGCCGAACAACCGCCGCTACCCCGTAACAGACGTGAGCGCCGGTTTATGGAGAAGCAGGAGAGAGCTGATAGCAAGAAGCCTACCCCTAAGCGCAAGGCCAAGCCTGCTGTTGCTGCTGTCGCTGCCGAGGAAACTGAGGAACCCGTTGGTCCCATGGGAGCCCGGAGACGGGTGCTGGCTCAAAACGGCAAGATCCTGGTTGTCGATTCGCAGGGTGACGTTTTCCTGGAGGACTACGATACTGATGGTAACACCAATCTTATTTTGCTTGATGTAGGTATTTGGAGGAATTCTGCAAGACCTTATGACTCGAATCCCATGCTAACTAATTGTTCCCCACAGCCCGAAGAGTTGCCTCAACCCACCATCCATGATACTGCCATCGTTCGCTTCCCTCTGTTTATCATCCATACTGTTAAGTCTCGCCTGGGCCTTTCCAAAGCTGAGCCTGTTGAGGAAATTACCCAGGAGGACAGTGGTTCTGACTTCGAGATCGTGGATGCCTCTGACATTGCTAAGGGCAAGGCTTCCAGTATGCAATCTAACGACAAGAAAGCGAATAAGAGACGGTAAAGAGGTGTTTAGATAATGAAGAGATAGAATAATATATTGTAGAATAACTTTGAAACTGCACCTTGTAGACTTGGTGTTGGACATGGAATTATGACGTCACTAGGATGCATATTGCGATCTTAACATGTGATTGCATAAAAGTCTCAACGAGACTGTAATTATATTAAAACAAAGTGAACTCAATAATCGAAAGAAGGGAATTCTCCAAACGTAAAAACAAAATTATGTAGACATGTTAAATCATAACAATCACTTTCTTTTCCATCTTACATTTCCATCTCGCAGTCCCCGGAAACATTAATTGCCTGACCCATCGACCCACACCCCACCAGCGCGTTGTCATAGCCTCTATCAAAAGCTGCCGGCCGATACTGCACTCTACCACCCCCAACTGCACTTCCAAAATGGCTATACGCCCCCTCGAAACTCGCCCGACTCAGCCGTCTCTCCTCTTGCTGCTTTTGCCTCACAATCTCCTCTGCTCTCTCCAGTCTTCTCTTCTCCTGTTCCCGTTCCCTTAAAATCGCCGCATCCCGCGCTATTAACTGTTCATAACCAGACATCATGTAGGGTTCGGGAGCACAGGAACCACCGCAGCCGTCTTCGGAGAAAGGATCCTCATCAGTGTTGATCCAGCCATAGCCAGTGTTGTGTCTCGCGGGGGGCGCCGGGTTGAGGTCCTGGGGAACGTCTTCGGTCATGGTGTCATCTTCCATTGCATCGGCAAATTGCTGAGTTTGGGCCTGAGTTTGGGCTTCAGCAGCCTGTTGCTTCCCGACGACCTGCGCAAAGCGGGCGACGGCCCGGTGCTCTTCGGTCTCAACGGTTGTCGGCGTCCAGGCGTGCGAGGGGTCCTCGCCGGGCAGGGACACGGGGAAAATCTTCCAGAGATCGAGAAGGCGGCGTTGCTGGTCATCGGAGGCGATGCGGAAGAGGGCCATTTGGGAAGGGGAGAGGGAGTTGGGGTTGATGCCGTGGGCACGGAGCTTGGCGTCATTGGACATGTGGTGGCGGGCAGGAGCCGCGGGGGCTGTGGTCGGGGAGGTAATAGCGGAAGTGGGCGGAGTGTAATGGGAGGAGGTGTAAATGGGATTGGAGGGGTTTGTGGTGGAGGTGCCGAGTTGGGTGGCGAGAGTAGGGTTGAGAGAGAGGGTTCGGTTGAAGAGGGCAGCGAGGTCGTCGTGGGAAGTGGGTTGTGGGGAGAAGATGGACATCTGTAGGATTGTTAATGAGCCTGGTGGCCGGATGGGGCCCGGAAGAGTAAAGACTTACTTTGGTTATGTATATATGTGTGTGAATGTGGTATATATGGGAAGATGTTGGACAACTGTTTTGGTTGAGGCTTTCGGGATGACTATGTAGATATTCCCATCTGGATTTTCACTCTAGCGAGCCAAACAATACAAAAATGACGGTGAAAGTCGACAAATTCTCCAAGATTAGTGGCAAGAATAAAATAAACACTGACTAGCTGTAGTTGAAGGCGAAGTGGCAATATTATATTTGAAGATATCTGTCTAGTCACAATTTAAATAAAGGACGTGAAGAAACATGTGACTAAGGGTCCTGGTCCTGGTTGATGATGATATTGATGATAGGCACGTGAGAGTTGATGTCTTGGGTTCAACTATTCAGTTCTTGAAGGAGAAAGACAAGAAGATGAATAGAATGAACGATACATGATTGGGTATGGAGGCGTATATAAAGAAGATATCAAGACCAAAGATGCTTGACATGTGTTTCCAGTAAAGGAAGGAAGGAGGGGTCACAAGCTTTTTTTTCTTTCTTTACCAAATTTGAAATATTTCAAGATAAATCTGGGGATTTTATGGGAAACTGCCCAAATTCTGTCTAATGTTGGATAGCTACCTGTTAATACTGGGGCTTTCTTATTTATCCATCTATATCTGTTTCTTTTTGCATGTTTCGTCCGCTTCCATTAGGTCTCAAATAGCGGTTTAGTCCAGAAAATTATTTGTTGTGCGATTTAACTGTATGGAAGAATGACATGTTTGATATCAAGAACAGCAGCCAGTCAATCTTTTACATGTCCCAGATATAGAAGGAAGGAGAGAATATTGACGCTGGGTTCATGAGATCATGGCTGCAGTTGACTTCTGTCGATGCTCCGTTCTACCCCTCACCCCTCTTTTCAGAAACAAAGGATTCCTGAATCTGGTCGGAGCCGTGATAATCAATGTCTGTCCTCAAATTCTGAGTCATTACTGTACTCTAGGGGACTTTCTTCAATGTGCTGTTCTCATTATATCCTATGTACATATGTTCACGTTATCCCATATACCAACTTTCCATTCCCGTTTCGACCCGTCGACCCAGCTGACTTTACCCAACCCACCGCTCATATCCATTTCAAAATGTCCTCCATAATGAAATTCCAGGTCAGGTATCAATTACCCCTACCTGTATGTGAGGTGCATGCGCCAGACAGCGCCTGCGTCTGTAAAGGCCATCCTTCTAGGTTTTTGATGGACATGTTCAGATTTATGATTCACAGTGTCTTTGCCTTTGTATGCGGAAACTTGAGGTTGGATGTGTCTTCAGTTTAGGATCTACTTGGTATTCAATATGCGTTCATGTTGATTTATGCGTTGGCGATGTTGTCGGCAGGTATTCCGAATCTCCACATTCGCAGCCCAACAAATGCCTGTCAAAGGACAAAGAGCACTCGCACAAAATCTTCCATATCGAAAACTCACAAAGACCATCAAAGTATTCAGCAATACCTGAGTCAAGTGACATCGCCTGTGCCACCATCCTAACAAGAATCCAACAGCAATCCGAGGCCATCTTTCCCTCGCCAACACATCAATCCCCTGGAACCTATTGGGCGTCTATCACAACAAGGGTCTGCCAAAGCTCCCGGCCCTCCGACCACCACCTGAAAGCTTCCAGAGACCTGCGGGGCCTTTGTCATTGACGCCTAACATTGTCTCACGCGCTTATTATATCTTTGATACGGTATCAGTGATGCACGCTATCGAGAAGAGACATACAGATGGGGTGGCGGCATTATGGGTGACAATCATTGGGTATCAGCATGTGAAAGACAAGACTGATCTGGGCTTCAACCATAATAACTAGGCTCTGTGAGCATTGCAGGAATAGAGATTCTAACAATATCAAATCAAGATTAGTTTCAAAAAGACTTTCCAAAGACTCTCATCACGATGGCCCCTCGTTCCTCAATGCCCATCAAGGATCTTCCAACCCCGGCCAGAGGGATTACCTGCCAATAAAGCCTAAACAGGATAGTTCCTTCCCAACTTGACATCACCACCATCATGGACATCTCTCCGTTTCCTCAGATTCTACATTTCCATGTGTCTCTTCATCTCACTCAAAACATACCAAGCTGTGCTGACCTCGCAGTTAAAACCTTCGTTCTTTATGTGTACTACGGGAATTCTCCTGACGTTTCCCTTTCCAGCAACTCACATAACCCGTACCTTGCTTGAGACCCAAACTTTCCCTAAACTTTTCTCAGAAGGATTCCTTCATAGTCGGAGTCGAGACAAGCCAACCCTTATTTTCCAACCCAAGCTTCAACCCTAACAGTGTCATTTATAGGGGTTTGGGTTTAGAGCATCAGACTTTGCGCCACATAGAACGCCACAAATACATCCCACTTCTGTGGTTCCAATAAGCTCGGCCAACCACGCAGCTCCCTTGTTGCCTTCCAGCTCCCAAGCTCCCCGCCAAACCACCTGTAACAAGCTCTTGACCCACTGAAGCGGACGTCAGCCCCTCTATAATTATGAAGACCTTAGTGTAGGCAGATCATAGAACTTCATCATCGCCAGAATTTGGATGACAACTTTCTCTCAGCGTGGAAAATATTGAATTGACGATTACCCATTGATTCTCGAGACCCAATCTGTTACTAAATCGTTGTTACCGGGAACGTGTTAGCTAGCTTGTTTGAACAATTCGCAGTGATTGATACTTCTATATCGACTTGATAGACGACGCAGCCTTGTTACGTTAACGCTGTAATCTGCCTCGACCTTCCATAAATCTTATGCCCACACAACACCACATAGCTAAAAATGGTCTGTATGCCATGCTAGGACTCCATGTTTGGTAGATCTCTCGATCAAAACCACCCGTCCTACACAATCACAGCTACAAAGCTCATTAACTAACACTTCCGGTCTCTACAGACGTCTATCGGTACCGGCTACGATCTGGCCAACTCCATCTACTCGCCTGATGGTCGCAACTTCCAGGTCGAATACGCCGTGAAGGCTGTTGAGAACGCGGGAACCTCAGTCGGTATTCGCTGCAAGGATGGTGTTGTTTTGGCTGTTGAGAAAATCATTGGCTCCAAGCTGCTGAAGCCCGGCGCCAACAAGCGCATCGGCACTATCGACAGACATTTGGGCGTTGTAGGTCCACACTTCTACTTCTCGGTTTATTTACCCCTCTAAAGTCAAGTCTAACTCTCAATCTTTACCCAGGTCTACTCCGGCATGGTCCCCGATGGCAGACATTTCATCAACCGCGCCCGCGACGAAGCCGCCAACTACCGCGCCACTTACAAGACCCCCATCAGCAGCAACACCCTCGCTACCCGCATGGGCTCCTACCTTCAGGCCTACACCTGCCACTCCTACGTCCGCCCCTTTGGCATCACGGCCATTATCGGCGGCGTAGACCCCGAAGTCGAGCTACCCGTCGATGGTGAAGTTGGCTCCGGGCCCTCTTGCGGCGCCGGCGGCAAGGCGCCTGGCCAGAAGCATGGCGGCCCCTTCTTGTACATGGTGGAGCCGTCAGGTCAGTTCTTTGGCTACTTTGGTGCGGCGACGGGTAAGGGGAGACAAGTTGCCAAGGCAGAATTGGAGAAGTTGGATTTGGGAGCAGGGAATCTGACAGTTGAGCAGGGTGTTAAGGAGGCAGCCAGAATCATCTACAAGTCTCATGGTGATGATGCTAGCAAGGACTACGAACTTGAGATGACGTGGATTAGCTCCATTGATGGGCCGACGAAGGGGCGCCATGAGGAAGTTCCCAAGGAGTTGGTTGAGGAGGCGATGAATTTGGCGAAGCAGGAGGATGACGATGACGATGAGGACGAGAAGACAGATGACGAAGACAAGATGGACGAATAAGGACTGTCCGGCTTTATGAGGGGAGAGGTTTGTGGTTACAAGCGAGTCATGTGTAATGTTAGATATCCAGAGCATGCACCTTCTGAACGAAATAAATTTATTCATGTTAATATGAGAATCTGTACAGCTATTGCGTCACTCACGGGTTGGTTAAGGAGAGGTGAATGAATGTATGTAAATCACGTGATGCAAATTGATAGTGGTCTCTATTCTGCCTTGTGCCTTGATATCACTATTAAAACAAAAGAAATCATATCCTACTTTTTTACAAACAGATAAAACACTAAATTCCCAACGTAAATACCACTACACCTTCTCCTCATTTATTGTTCTGCGCCCGACTCTGGCACCAGTTTAACCACGAAGAGAAGAACGAAGCATGAACAACTACCCTCCCTATAACCCACCCCGTCTGCAACAACCCATGCTCCATCACCACCGTCTCCACCGACTCCTTATTAACCGCATACATAGCTGACGCCACTGCCAACGACGCCGTCGATGCCGCCTTGGCAAACTGATTCGAATTATTCTTCTGCTCGCTAATCGCCTCATGGACCACCCTCAGCTGCCCTGCCAACCTCTCCACGTCCAAAGCGACTTCCTGATCCGCGGATCCCCGGTTGGTAAGTTCCTTGCGCAGGTTCTTCTGGTGGGTTAAGAGTATGTCGACTGATCTGGAAGCCAGCGCCTTGTTGCTAGTTCGATTGACGAGAGTAACGAGGGCGGGAAGGATGTCGAAAGACCGGTGATCGGCAGGGTGCTTACGGACAAAGATGTCCAGGAGGTCCAGGACGCGGTTCTTAAGATTGAGGATGGTTTCTTTGGCTTCAGCGATCGTTTTGCGGTTGGGGGCCATGGCAGATCGGCGGGAGCGGAAGACGGCGGAGAGGGTTTCGTCGAGGGCGAGCATTTCGGAGTCGGTCATGTCGGAGACGATGTCCGATGAGGCATCGGCGTCTTGGTCAGCGCGGTGAGTACGGAGAAGGGCAGCGAGCTTCTTGTCAAAGGCTTCATGGTCTTCACCATCATCTTCGATTTCGAACTCTTCGTCATCTTCAGCTTCCGAGGGGGAATCAGAGTCATCCTCATCGGATGGGGGTGATTCAGAGTCGGCATCTTCTTCATCGCCGGAGGCATTGACTGTGTTGATCTGGGCGAATATGTCTTCGTCACCGTCGATGGACATGTTATCAATGTCAATGATTTCGGCATCTTTCTCTTCAGCATCAGACTTCTCACCTATCTCTTCAAGTTCCATCTCGTCGGCGTTATCAAAGAGTTCGCGATAGCCGGCGAGATCTTCAGACTTCTCGAGGACTCGAAGGAGAACCTCTAGTGCAGGACCAGTGACGTAAACAGAGAAGGCCTCGAAGACTTGCTTAGAGACTTGTCTGGTTAGTGATGATGGACGGGCCACCATGGAGAGAAGGATGTCGACAAAAAGGGCATAGACGGGGTCCTCAACGTCATCAGTACCTTTCTGAGCTGAGTGTATGCGGAAGTTCTTAAGATCATCAAGCATGTTCAGAGAGTCGGGGTCATCGTTGTACAGCTGGAAGATGGAAACAGCATACATAAGGGCCAGGCCCTTGCGAATAGCCCCGTCATTCTCATTCTCTGCAGTAGACTTGGGTACCTTCTCCTTTTTGCTCTTTTTGGACTTTTTCTTCTTGTCGCTTTCATCGGCCGGTGAGAAATGCTGGAGTAGCTTCTTCATTTGACTGTGGGCCTCATTCAGCTCATTGGCTATCCGGTCATCGAAGTCAAAGCGAGAAGGATCAATGGCCGCAACGGCGTGACAGAGGTAGGTCATATCCTCTGTTCTGCGGGAGAACTTAGCGAAAGCCGACTCCAGGCGAGTTCTGCAAAGTTCTTTGACCTTGTCGGTCATTCCCAGGGCTGCCATCTTCTCGGCGTTAGCATAAGACAACAATGCTAGTTTCTTGATAGCCAAAACAGCAGCAGATGTTTGGCGGTCCAGTGTCTTGTTGTCGGGGTGTTCGGTTGAATCCATGAGTTTGTAAAGATACTCGACGTAGGCATGAAGATGAGCAACAGCATCTTCTGATTCCGGACTGGTACTGGCACATAGTCGGGACTCGAGCAATTCGATAATGTCGGCTGCTGCAGAAGCGGGAGTCTGTTGAAGGGTCTTCTCAACAGTTTTGCTATTGGTACGGGCATCGAAGGCATAAGAACCGTTTCTGCCGATGAGAGCAGGGACGATGACGGGGACTGTTTGGGGATCGGAAGCAGCCAGGTCGGAAATAGACTTAAGAGCACGCTGAGCAGCGATGTGAAGGAAGCGGTCATCCTTGGCAGCTTGATTCATTAATGAAGACATGAGATTACGACTGAAGAGGACGGGGAGTAGAGAGTGAAGGGTAGAGAAGAAGAGCATAAATTTCTGGAATACGAGGAAACCACGGAGCTTTTGGCCATTGGAGGCAGTTTTGGAAAAGAGGCCATCATCGACAACACGGACCCAGAAGGAATTAAATTCACGGGCGCCGTCATTGCCGAGGTTGAAGAAGTATTCCGCAAGTAGATCCCAAGCAAAGTGGACCTGTGATGTCGCATTGGGAACCTTGGTTCTGCGAGACTCGTGAACCTCACTGCTATCATCATGGTAGTTTTCCTTCAATACGCTAGCCAGATCTGAGATGCCCTTAGCGGATAGAGGGTTACCCCAAGGTTTGACCTCGAGATCAGGGAACTGCTTGCGGGCCATCAGTAACATACCAACGGCCTCAGGAGTCTTCGCAAGACCCTCCCTTGCCATGCGCTCTAGAGTCGCAGTAACCTGCACGCGATCTAACTGGGGAAACGCTTGCGCAATAACCCAACCGCACTGTGGACGTAACCATACTTTACGCTCGGCAAGTTTGAGAGCAAGATTAAGGAGAGAGTACCAGCGCTGAGGTTCCTCTGGGTGCAAGACATGAGCCTTAATAAAACACTCGATGCCAAAGAGTTGGCCGAAGAAGACGTCTCGTTCTTGTTGGCTGGGAACGTTCCCAATTGTTTCGTTGAGCTTGACGAGGTGGTTGAGGAATACGTCGTAGGTGATGTCGGGATAGGCAGTCGAGGCGGCCGAGCCAGAGCCACCAAAGAGCTGGGAGATCATCTCAGTGAGAACGAGACTCAAGCCGACGCGCGAAGCGTTACGGCCACTGGCAAGACCAGCAAAAAGTCTCTTCTCAAGATGTCTCTGAAGCTCCTCCTGCGAAACACCGGGAGTCTTCTCACCATCCTTTTCAGTGCCGAGCAGACCTTTAAGGATCTGCAGGGCGGCGGCGGAACGAATTGCGCCGTCTTCGTTGCCGAGACGGTCGTAAAGAAAAGCTTCTTCAATACGCTCCTTGATATCAAGGGATTCGATAGGCTTCTTCAGGTCAACGGGCGTCGACGGGAAAGGGCGGAAGACAGTCATAGTCGTGGCAGGAGTCGAGTTAGTTGATTTGGCGCCAGAGGGGACGACAGGAGGAGCGGGGGGGATATCAGAAGGCTTGGCCCTCTTGTTTTGGTATTTCGCACTGTTAGAGGCGTTGTTTCTCTTGCGCTTGCTACTCATTTTGTGTGGTGATATGGTAAATTAAAGACGATAGAAAGTAGGATGGGCCGGATTCAATGACCTCAATCGCAAATGCTCGATATTCTCAATAAAATTTAGAGTGGGTCCAATGTCAAAAGTTACTGCCGGTAGTGTAGGGATGTTGCTATCACCACTTGCCATTTTTTGGATGCGAACAAGTTCACCGCCTAGAATCAGGACTTGGTTCCACTTAACTTAACCAACAATACTATCAGCCACAATACAGCAGTGTTCGATAACGTATTCATTGCATTAGCTTAAAAAGTAATTTTGTGTTATAAATTATAAGGACTTCTAATTTCTCTATTTCTTGAAGACACTCATGATTATGTTTTTCATTTTTCGGTCTAAAACTTGAAAGCTAACAGAAGATGGGGCCGAAAGTATTGTTATATCTACTAGATTATATAAATGCCACCTCTGTGATACTGTCTCAACTTCAGACCCTCCAGTTATACCTTTTTTTTATCCTGTTTTCGGCATTTTACTATAAAGACGGTCCAAAAATATGCTAGTTATTATGCTCACCACATCTAAAATTGTCATACCCCATAATATTTTAATTTAAGTTGTATATTCATATTTTCCATTGGAAGATTAATATAGACGTCTTTTCGTGGATACATCGCAGCAGTTTACCAAAACGAAACTCTCATCTTAAGCACGTGGGCTACTCAAGTTGCAGGATGGTCAAAAAACTAAGCGACAACGACAGAATTCAAACCTGTGCGGCCGAAGCCATGGGATTCTAGTCTCACCCATTAACCACTTTGGCACGTTGCTTTTGTTGATACAAGCCCTAATGTTAAGATCAGTGACGTAGGTGACACCGCCAGCATATTCTTGACCAACAGGGTTGAATTATCTGAGGGTTATGCTTATCCAAACCATGGGTTATTGGTCCACCCTGAGAAATGCCTTCTTCCAAAGCACACTCCGACATAATCAGAATGGTCACCCGGAAGCTGCGCCGGACGGCAACGCTAGTCAGCCTTTTCCGTCTGCAGCTGGCCTAGTCCGAGCGCCTAAATTGAGGAAGCTATCCAGTGCTCCCTCCGGATACTTTTTTTTTTTTGGAGCGGACTGATATCTGAAGTCTGACAAACTCAGCCCTTAACTTTTGCAGACCAATGGACCGGACCATGTTGTCAATTGTGGCATACTCTAATGCTTAAAGGGGACTCAATATAGGGATCTGTTTCAGCCATAGGCGTTGGCGCCTAAATGTAATAGACCTGAAAAGATTATGGCTACTGCCAGTCAGTCTGCTATGTTTCTTTTTTGCCTTTATTCCCCAGGTATTGCTCAAGATTTGGGGCGTGGTATCACTGGGACCCTGCAGGATGACTGACTCTGTATCTTTAGTTCATGAAAGTACGCCTGGTTTGTTTTCAAGTGTGGCCACTCGGATACTCATCCAGTCAAGTCCACCATTTATGCTGGATTGTCAAAAAGGCGTTCAAAAATATATGGGAGAGAAATAGGAGGTGGTGAGGAATATTTAAATAAGCATAGGATGCGCACTTTCTTCGACGAAAGTTCCTGGACTTGTCACTTCAGTACAATAAAGATCCTATCACATCAATTGCCATTGTTCTGTTCAGCGTGAAAGTCTAAAAAATGAAGGCAAATAAGGGCTCCAGCAGCAAACAAACAGAGCTCTTGCCCGTGATGAATGATAATGGCGAAATATCTTTGCTCGAAGTCTTGGAAGAAGAAGAAACCACGCCAGTAAATTTTGTTGACCTGTTTCGGAAACCCATCCGGCGATATAGCAGACCATACGTCGAAGACGACACGAGAGAACCAGATGTAAGTCAAATATCTATTATGTATGTTCAAGGCTCATATCTAACACAACTATAGTTATACAGTCGAGCAACATCGCAGGCACCATCGGAGAAAAGAGGACCGCTGCCCGGTGCATTAAAACGGAAAGACAGTGAATACAGCAAATCTGGCCATGTCAGGTTCGAAGGACCAGGCCAAGATGAGACCAGTCCGCCAGTCAAGTCACCCATTCCTTTTCCATTCCCGACGCTTCCAGCTTGGGCAACGGATGGGGAAGATGGGAGTTGTCTCCAGCCCAACTTCCCGATCAAGAGGGGCCATACGAAGTGAACTCAGATGACAAGGAGCGACCACGAACTCCAGTAGAGCGGAACTCTAGAGAGTCGTCGCAGTCAAAGAAAATCTTTTTGGGTGACAGACTGATGGATAGTCCCCTTTCGGTTAGTAGACGCCTACTTCACTTGGAAGTCCCGGGCAAACACGCCCAGGAAGATACGTATCGGAAAGCTCTATGCATAGAATGATCTCTACAGGACTGCGAGCCAAGAATTGCAGGAAACGCCAATACATCATCATACCGAGAACGAGAGCCGCAATCGGCTCAATCCAGTCGGTCAGCCTCAAAGGACGATGGCACTGAGTTTCCTGATCCACAGTATGCCTCTTATGATCCACATATACTAGCATCCCGGCTCAGTATGTTGGAAAGAAGGCTTGCGGAAGCTGAACATCCGCCATACCCACAAAGACGCAAAAGCCAGCCAAGTCTTTCCAGGAAGTCCTCTAGATCTTCAGATACTAGTTTGAAGCGTAACCAAAGTAAAAGGAAACATCCCGTTCGCACAGATGATGATGCTTCATCCACCACCGCTTTGGAT
Source organism: Ambrosiella cleistominuta (assembly GCA_017139545.1). Lineage (NCBI taxonomy): Eukaryota > Fungi > Ascomycota > Sordariomycetes > Microascales > Ceratocystidaceae > Ambrosiella > Ambrosiella cleistominuta. Next base: position 13,923 of record JABFIG010000106.1, on the reverse strand, counting down.
GATCACACAGAGACCAGATTTCGCTGGCGAAGACCACGTAGATGGCAGTATTCTTCAAATCAAAGTGACTACTACTCAGTGTCTGATGATGAGGACCTGGATTCAGACCTTTGTCGGAGGTTGCCATCGCTTATGCCACGTCCGTCAAGAAATCGAAGATGCCAGAGAAGCTGGTCTGATCGGCACTCATCCGAGTCTGAATCTGACCAGAAATCTGTCCGATGATATCGCCGACAGGACCCGTCGGACAGATACGAAGATACATATCACGAACAACGGTATCCACCATTCATGCATCAACACTATAACAACCAGTTCCAGCCATACCATAACCCATGGCAGTATCCTGTGTATGGTTACTACAGATGGCCAGTATACTATGGGACATATGGCCCGCAGTATCCCAATGCTACTGTTTACAGTGGAGCAAATATGCCATCTGCTACAGGCTATCAGCAACCTCAATATCTGCCACAAATTCAACCACCAACTGGCCCCGAGTTCACCAACCAAGCAGAAATTGTGCCAGCCCGGTCAGTCAATCGGCTGCCGTCTCCCACAACGCAAGATCCAGATGCCCGCCATAACGTGCAAACTTCGCATGAACCCACAGCTACAGAGCCCTCCGTTTTCGGCCCCCCTAGACGTCGCAAAACCCAGCCTCTTGCTCTTGAATACACGCCCAACACCCTGTCATCTCGTAACATCTCTTCGATTTCCCTACCACAAACTGGGCTCAAGAATTCTGAAAGACGATCCAGAACGCCAGGGCAGTCGACAATTCATGCACTACCGACGGTCCCTGTACAAATTAATAATCACTGTATCGTCGACCCGCCGGAAAAGCCAGTCTCAAATCCATCTTCGCATATTCCTCTTTTCAATCTGTCAGAGTTCATGTCTGAGCAAGGAGGGACCCTGATACTGGAGGGAAGCATGATTGTTGATGAGCCTCAAAGTACTACGGGGTTACTTTCGGCAACGGAGAAGGGATCCTCTAATAGCTCGGGGGTGTCGCTAGAATCAGACACATTGCAACACAAGATTATGAATATCACGGATGCGCGGAGAGTCTTAGACAAAGAGGACCGGTCTTACAAGATACAACTCACATTTAGAGAGGACAAAGACAAGAGTCGAGCCAATCCCAATCCGATTTTCCGCTGGGTGTAGGTGTCACTACGGCAGTGATGGTGCATAGTGGTTACTAACATTACTTTGTCATAGTGCTCTTGAAAGCTACAGCTTTGAGAAGTTCAAGGTTAGTGTTCTCCCTCGGTCACTCACAATCTCCTACTAACCTTGTCAGAGTGATGTCAGCAAGATACCTCTCTTAGACGAAGAAGAACGCCAGGCCCTCGACGCCTTCCTCGGCCATGTCCGCAAAACATATCTCCGCGCCAAAACCAACTACAGCGGTAAATCTGTTCCCCACATGGACCCTGGCTCAATATCTTCCTGGGAAATCGATTGTGTCCAGCGCCTTCCATCAGCGGAAAAGTTGAATCCAGAGAAGCAGATTCGGTGGATTTGCTTTCCGTATCTCTCGTATGAGCCGTATACTGGGTTGAAAGAGGCGAATCCAGACAAGGGGATGGAGGATGGGATGTTTCCGATTACGATGTTGTTACAAGATAGATTTTCCCGGACGCAAAAGGCTCGGGATTTGCAGCAGGCTGTGGTGAATTCGCAAAAGGGGGATAGTTGCTATCACATTCGTCAAGTCTGGTCTCTAACACTTGGCAGCAATAAGCTATACTTTGAGCTCCCGAAATCCGACATCGACTAATGTTTTTAGAACTATTGATCACCTGCGGGCTGCCCCGGGATCATCTGAACAAAATCGATCTATTCGATTTACGCACTCCTGCAGCGGCTCCATCCCGTGCCTCGGGCCGCGGAATCTTGATTGTTCAGTTCTCGGCCACTTTGAAGTGGATTTTCAATTATCAAGAATACAATACTTAGGTTTTAAGTTAGGCTTTCGATACGCAACAAGAAATGGCCCGTGTAATGTGAATTCGTTGACTAACACACTTGTGTAAACACAGATCTTCCTCGGCCATTTCCAAGATCTGTATCCTCACGATCTGGAGTTCAAGCATAATGGCAAAACCATCACCGAGAACAACTGGTACACGGTAGCAAATCTCATTCGTGATGAACCATATACACAAATACTTCAGATACATATCAGGTAAGAATTCCATTTGTTCTTTTCTCGTTCAGACACACGATTAACATCCCTGTTTCCTTAGCCTCGGTCAGTCGCATACTCCACGTGGAGTTCTTGTCTCTTTGGAACAAGAATTAGACGACCTCAACTTCATCACGACCGAGCAATCTAATATGCAGGTCAACGCCAGTTTGGACTCAGTCGACACTGTGTCCCGGCCCACGTCGTTTCTCCAAGGTTCAGACGATTGATTGGTGGTGGAGGAATATGTCGAGCGACCACAGCAGTCTGTGAGAGCATTGCCGCTTGATGTTTCCCGTTGTTTCCATATGCTTGCTTGGCTTTCTGGGAGCGGCAAGTTTATCGACATGGCTAAGATTGCCCGTCTGCTTGCTAAATATGAATCTTTCCTTCACTGTAGCCTGGGTCTTGCGGATTACAAGCGATATGCCGAAGTCCCCGAGAACTCCTCGATCCGCACCATCTACAGCAGTCTCTGCGAGGAGATTTCTGTCTCTTCATCCTCCTCTGACTCTTCTGCTGAAGCCGTTCGGCGCCATCATCTCAAAGAACGTATCGACATCTTCAACTTTATTGTTATTATCTTCCGGTTCTTTTTACCGTTATATGCCACGGGGCCGACAATCCGCAAGTTTTGGAGTATGGTTCACCGGCTGATGGGACAATCGCAGAGGTCTGAACGAGGGACTCAAGTTATTAACAGACGCTGGAGTTTGCTTCCGCGATCTAGCTATGAAAGTCACCAGCGCTGTGAAATATCTAGGCGTGAAGACAGACGAGCAGAAGCTTAAGTTTTCGAGCGACTTTGGGAGCGCCTACTTGCATATTCTCATTGCCCTAACGTTTGTGCATACGGACCATAGGTCAATCAATGGCTTCATGGAGCACATGCGGCTAGCAACAGATCTAGTTACTCGGCTGACTGCCACGGCAATGGGATCCACCAAAGGAATGACGCTAAGTGAACGAGCCGTTGTCCAACCAGACTCGATACTACTTGCACTATTCCACCATCTCTCCGATGGTCCTGTTCTCGAGAATCGCAAACCAGCGGAAATCTACTGGGATCACACCAAGTGGCTCGAAAACGTCATCGTGCAGAAAAGCCGGTACCAGAATCTCAGCAACCTGGACCGCGGATGCTCGGTCAAGTTGCAACTGGCGATTGAAGAGCTGAATGCCCTGCGGAATCTACTGGATTATCAGGGTGATATTTTGAACAAATATAGCCGTGTTGCTGCCGAGGTGGCCAAGTCTGAGCGGAAAGATGCATTACAGAAACGGGATCGGATTATTGAGCCGAGTAGGCTTGATAATAAGTATTGGTCAATGGCGGTCCATGTGCTATACGCCCAGCTAAATGACATTTCCGATATTCGCAAACAGTGTGAGGATTTATTTGATGCCGTAAGTTTGACTACATTCCTATTTGATTGAGGTCTCCTGACTAACGCCTGTATAGATCGATCGCCATGTCGGCGTGACCAAATCTCGCCAGGAGCAAGCACTCTTCATCCTCACATTCTCAACCGCTCTTTTCCTTCCTATGGGTACCATCAGCAGCATCTACGGTATGAACTCACCCAATCTGTGGTCATACTGGCGAGTGGCGATTATCATTACGATTGTGTACATGTTGTTCTGCTTGTGGAGTGTGGGGATCTTGCCTTCGTTGGTCAAACGATTGATGGCTAGATGGAGAGAGGGAAAGGTCCAGAGAGTGCCGCAGGGTACGGAGTATGCAGGAGACATGAGTGAAAGCCCAGACCTTGATATGCGGGAGACTGGCTTTAAGGGGAGAAGAATGAATCCCCGGATCAGGACTGTTTAGGCAGAATGATTACTTGTCTGTAATACATGGTATTGAGGATAACACGCTATATCACCCTGAATTCTCTGGGTCTGGTACACTGACTCCATATCTACCTCTATCATGAACATGTTGCTTTGGGCCTCGCTACACGAGATATCGTCTCGTCGCAAACAATTCCTACCCACAGCCCCATTCCATGACCTATCCCAATATGGGATTTCACCGGGCCATCACCCATGGTCATCCTGTCAAAGCAATACCACATACCGTCCCATCACTCTCCGCCATCGAATTCGTCCCAATTAATATGGCTATAGTCACTGAATTCCGGAGGGGTACACAACATATTAGACTGGCTGATCACCAATGACACAAGTAGCTTCCGGGGTTGAAGCGGCGGTACTGTGACCAAGTGAGGATTGTGGTAATACTTGGGCCGATGAAATGCAGGATGTGTAATGATGAATATGATGCTATGATGTAAATTTGTCAAGATAGGGTTGTCTTCTACTATAAAGTTACAATGAAATCTTATCTGGACCACAAACTTAGAAGTATTGGTTTCTATATTGACACTCTCTCATTCTTGGGTCTGTCATAATGGGCAATACTCCATATTCTTCTCAATGATCATTCTGGTTTCTGTCTCACTAACATGAACATCTTCATCCCAGGACGCCGCCATGTCGTTAAATACGTTGGAATGGAGCCCTATCGGAAGCATTCCCGCCCCCGCTCCCACTGGCACAAACACAAGAGAAAAATGTACAAGAACAAAGTGCTCTATCTTGAACCTTCTCGCCCCCGCGTTATCACGGTCTCCCGCAAAACCTTTGCGGTACCTTTGCCTCCAGCTTTCTGGACTCTACCTAGCTATCACCCTCCTTTCCATGAAGGACAGCCTGCCGAGTAACAAAATGCCCAGTACATTCCGCCTTCTGCTTATCAGGCCTATTCTCAGTATCAGTTACCAAGTTCACAGCCCCAGACGTATTCTCAGCTGTCAGTTTCCCAGAAACGACCTACCCATCAGACCAATTATGCCCCTTCTCACCATCAAACTCCTGCACCAAACTACCAACAATCGGCCTTCCCTACACCTCACATACTTACCCCTGTTTCTGTCCTCCGCATCTCAATTGCCAAGCCCCCCATTCTCGACTTCCGAGACCCTTTCACTCCTCCCCTCTCCCGCAAACCCAACATGGCCACCTTCGGCACGCCATCCCCCCTTACACCCGCCTCCTGTCCCAATCCCAACAATCTATCCCTTCCCACCGATAGCGTCACCCTCACCGATCCCAACAATACCCACGCGTACGAAAACACTACAAAGATCCCCCCGATTGCCTCACAGCCTCCCAGGCGATATTCCGTAGGCCCAAGCCACAGAAACGAGAACCTCCTCGCCCGATGTGTCTCAATCCAACTAACTGTATTCAACACACTTACATTTGTAAGCCGCCGCACCCCCCAGGTTTCCCTGCACTCTGAAGAAAGCGACTATGATACCGACAATATTGTCATTGTCAACAAGGAGCCCGATCGCGAGAAACTCTGGGGAGGTTCGAGCTGGAACGTCGGCGGAATGAACAGGTTGAGCGGTACAATCGGCAGCGCGACGGGTCCTATGAATGGCATCGGTCGGTGGAGAGAGACCGTGATCAGAGTAGATAGAGGTCGAGAGATCTGGAGAGGAAACATGAGGTGTATATTGAGAAGGTGATCCCGGTACATATCCCGGCGTCGTGTCCACATCATCATGGGCATGGACATGGACATGAGCGGGAATGGTCGCCATCGCTGAAGATGGCGGGACAAAGGTCTAGATCGAGGACCAGAAAGCGAGAACGAGAGAGGTCGAGTCGCAGGACTGTGGCCTCTATGTCACCGGAACGGACATCGAGTGACTCGTTGACTTACAGCTCGGATATATCCGAGGATTATGGAGTTAAGATATCATCACCAAATTATGGGGTCAGGTACATGCCGGCAGATGGCTATCTGCAGGCATTCTCGACGGAGCAGAGGACGCTGGATGTTCCTGGTGGTGGGGTGGCGCCTGAGTGGTTGAGAGGGTACTCTCGCTGGGCTGCCGATGATTATGATCAGGAGTACGGAGGTAATTCATACAATTACTTTTATTCGGAGCCGTATAATCATGAATATTACCGACTACGAAGATAACCAAAACTCAATGTACGTCGACGATGGAGAACGGGTGCGGGATTACAAGTATAGACATTACTAGGCTCTCTCGGTTGTTAATGCTACTATTACTGGTCTACCTGCTTTTTCTTTTCTTTGTTCTTAGTGAATACATGGCACAAATCTGCATGTTTCGTAGTGCCACTCGGTAATCGATCAGATACTACCTTAACTCCGCATTTGTGTCATTGATTAAAATAAAGTCCATCGATAGGGAGCATGTGGAAGTTACAAATGTTGGAATGAGGAAAATGCTATCATGCAATCATCTTGTTAGTTTCAAGGTTCTGAGACATGGTTCTGTGAGACATTCGGTTGCCTGATTTGTTCAACCCACTACGTCGAATGTAGTGCCTCGGTAAGGTCGTCATTATTTTCTGTGTATTACATCGCCTAGAATCTACATATTGGTATTTGTTATTTGAACAATCATAATATAACATCTCTTTGAATCTTTGTAGTTATTTCATGTAGTTTCATCATCATTGCTCTGTGACTAAAGAATCGCCAATACATTAGGGTTTGAGAATCTCGCCCATCTACTTCTCATCGGTGGGCCCATTCTTAGCCCCATTAGCTATATATTCACACTTTACCTATACATTTGCCTCTCCCAGCCTTCAAGAAGTCTAGGGATAGGAGAACGTGTCTATCTGTCTGCAGGGAGACTGAGTCGCGTGGGGACAAGCGTAAATGTTACTTTTTTACTGGCTCGTAGCTGTTTAAGTTGGAACGCAGCGAATGCTCTAGCCACGGCTCCCTGTTGGCCAGTGGCCCCTCTCTCTCCCTTTCCTTGCCCAACTCATTCTTTGCTATATAATATATACAGTAAATATATAAATATTTTAACAAGACACAATATTCACAGCAATTATCCTTCGGGCGCCTTCTGAAAGGAATTTCTCCTGCCAACTTGCCATCTCATCATTTCCCAGAATCTTATAGGCCACTCGTCATTTTCCCCCTCTTCGCAAACTTCATATCATGTCGCCCCCCCTTCCCTGTTGACACTCTAATCTTAGCAGTCCACACAATTTTCCAACCAGGTGCTAGCAAATCTCACAATCCAGTCTGTTGACCAAGTGACAGTTGTCTCAGAATTCACATAAATCATAGTAATCTACCAAGTTATGTTTCTCTCCAAGGTTTATGAGTTTGCCGCTAAATAAAATAAGTGAACAGGAGGGACAGAGACAACCGGTTTAGTGGGAAGATCGTAAGAAGGTCAGGTCGGAGGGAAGGGAGAACCGGGGGAGAGGTTGCGAGACTTCAATCTTGAATCCTGGCTGGTGCCCCGCAGGCTTGCAGGTAGAAATAGCTGGCCGCCAGAGAACAGACTGCACAATTAAATAAATATCACTCAACCCGTATGTTTGTGGGGTTGCATTGCGGCTTTTATGTGCAGCATTATCACTACATGACTTCTCTGCTGGTAGCTCATTAAGACCGCGACGTTATCTTTTGCTCTCGACCAATCTCCGTTGCCAAGAACAATGAGTCAGAGTTATATTGACATAGGGTTAGTACCAAGAGTCCACATCTATATACCGCACTTCTCAGCTCGTTTCTCGTCCGGCTCTCGTAATTGCGCAATATCAAAAAAGTTTATTTTGCCAACTCGGCCGAGAAAATGGTCATTGACGAGACTCAGTAGGACTATCAAGGAGCCGCTGCACCTGTGAGGAGTTGCATATGCAAGTCCTCTTACAAAAGCAATTCTTCTCTCTACAATCTCCAACTGATCCAAAGAAAACACAGATGTGCCATGTAATGGCAGGATTTGTGGGCTTCAATGAATGGGATGGTGTCCTGCATAGGAAAGGAAGGTGACCTTCTAGAAAAAAACAAAGCGTCGGTGAAGCCGCCCAGGGCAATACGGGGTGGACATATTTACATTGATAGTAATTGTTGCAACAGACACCCATTTGGAATCAAGAACTTATCATGAAGGTTCGTGACAGATTGTTATCTAGATAGATGTGTACTGCGACGGCGACGTCATCTTTTTTATGCTAACTGCCGAGTTGTGCCGGACAACCCTTCTACAAAAAAAGAAAATGAAATAAGTCATCCGCCGGAGTTTACCTTCAGACCAACTGTATCACTGTGAAAATTCCCCTCCACCGTATCCCATCGCCAAGACCTGAAACACTATAACCCGATATGAAGAATATCACTCTTTACTTGTCGTTTTTCAAACAACCTTCTAAGCATTATCACAAGGGTGCCGGGGCAATTATTCTTCTATATAGGTATGTAAAAAGCAGGAGAAGACGCCAAGACCATGTGACTTCATTAATGGCGAGTGCCTTTTTTTTGTTGTGGGTGATCAAACTGACCAAGGCATTTTGTAACCTGCGGGCGAAAACAGTGTCTGGAGAAGAACGATAATGATCGGAGCAGGTTTGGCCTGGGGATTAGTTGGTGGAGAGGATTTGGTTCTCATAATCAATAATGTTATACAAATATATAGATGAAGGCTTTATAGTCTCCGTACATGATTATGTAACAATTGCGTGGATTGAATTGCTAGCGTCGAATCTCGTCTTATTTGCAAGCGTTTATCAAAAAAAAAAAGTTCACACACGCTCACAAGTGACGATTAACCTGCACGTAATTCCCATCTGTACCACAAAGCTGACTTTCTTGTCAGGGCTCCATTTCATTCATCCCCGTGAATTTATGAATTCCCTGAGACTTGATCCTCGGAGGCACAATATCTGACAGATAAAAATTAGGGATACCGGTCCCTTTCCATGTCACATCATAAACATCGCTGCCTCACCACTACTAAGACCAAGAGTTGTCTCTTGTCTCATCCATCTTCTTTACGATTATATACAAACATCGCTACCCACGAGATCTTAATCTCATTTCCTTGGTGGCTGTGAATGTTGTAATGCCTGAAAACATGGCGTTTCCCTATTCGCCAAGTACTGCTAAATATATCTTGCGTTCAGTGATTTCCAGTGTCACATTGACAAAGGTCTAAGATCCCCAAGCACCTGCCTATAATAAATAATCTTGAAAGATCACCCCCAAAGCATGTCGTGCCTCTAACCCATGCATTCAAAGCGCCCGCAAACACACTACTGCAAGGCACTCAGGGCACCATAGTATTCTATGTACTCCTGCAGAGAAAAAAGTCGCCTGCATCTCTAATTCACCCATCGTCGAGGTTACTATGGTGGAATTAATATTTATGAGCTAGAGGTGTATAATCCCTTGTGAAGAATTGTTTGAGAATTGTTGTCCAACCAAGGGTTTTGTATTGACCAGGTCAGGAATTTGGGTCTCGCTGTCATGGATCTGTATATATATTTATTAATAGGGATGACTTTAATAATTAGTGTAACTCTGATACAGATTCGAATTATAGGGTTAATAACATCATGGGTTATGGAAAAGGTTGTCAAGAATGAAGATTTTCCATTGACGACACTAGATTATTATAACTTATTATTGCCATTGATTAACGTCATACTAATGCTCAAGCGAGAGTTGACTATCTGTTACAATTAATTATTTGCAACCACAGTATTAATGTTCTTACTCATGAGGTGATGCCTCTACAGCAAGATCCCAAGCGTCAACTACCGCACTGACTACCGGGTGACCGCTACAGACGATGGATCCAGCTGGCGCTGATCAAATCTGGAGAACGAAAACTGCTTGGACGAGCGCTCCGTTGACTCTTGATCCAGGGGGAAACTTCCGGAGTCGACCTGATACCGGCATCTTGCCCACTCGTGAATGACGTGATGATATATATATATATTTTTTTTTTTCTTTGGGACTTGGGGGAAAATGATGGGTACTTTCAAGTGATATCCCGTTATATTGAACCACCATGAAGATGACGAAAAAAAGAGAGCACGTGGGCTGATGAATAACTGAGGGCTTGGCCGGGGTGATTCATATACATATAAAAACACTGAAGATGGGTTACTTCAGGTATGTCGTCTCGCTGAGACTTTACGTGCGAAGAGCTGGACAGATGCAGGGTCTGGATAATGATGGTGTTGTACCAGATGGAACTTGGCTGACTGGACCTTGTACATACATCTATGCGTCTGCTCATTATCAGACCTGTAATATTTGAGGAGATATAGGTACCGTCTGAAGTTTATCAGCTTTGTAGTGTGATGTCTTGAATAGCAGAAGTCCTGCTTTCTTTTCTGTTTTCTGAAGACACTGCTGTTTACACTTATCCTTCCTCTTCCGCTTTATCGAGATAAACTTAAAATCAATTTAACCAATTTATTACAACCTTTGGTAGCCATGGCCAACAAGGCCGTCCCTGCCCCAATAATCCCATTCAACAATCCTGATGTTCGCCAGACAATTTACTACTTCATTTTTCATGCATATGCCAAATTATTCCCCCTGTCCCCCTATCGAATCATTATTAACTAGACTCCACATAGCAAGCTTCCTGGTTGGTGACGTAGTCACAGTGTTAGTCGTTCAGTACCATAACTGTACCAGAGTAAAAAAAAGATAGATTACATACATAACATGCATACATATTTACATAGACCAGATAACCATTATGATAATCTACATCGCCACCACACTGAGCAATAAGACCCAGGTATATCGATCTCAGCCATGCAGATATTCCAAGACTCCACCATACTCAATTCTATACCTATAGCCAACTAAAGCATGAGTGGGGTTTGGGAGGAGGGGGGGGGGGGCATTTAAATGGGGGATATATCGCATCGCTTTCACAACCTTAAGTCAATTTTTACTTGCGTCACTAGCTTTGAGTCGAGATATCAGGTGCTAGCGAACAGACCGCCCAACCGCAGTGTTCCGGGTGATACATTTACTTGCTGCTCATGGCAGGATGACAGGAGAGATTGATGGTGGCTGTTTTGGTTGCCGTTCTGAGAAAACAATTTGATGTTGGGGCCACAGTCTTTTGATTATTCCTTGGTTTCCGTCGCCGTCTTAGTAACAGTCTTATAAATAAACTTGATGATATCCCATGCATCAATAAGATATCTGCTTCTAATCAGTGCATCGCAAGCAAGTCCCGTGCTAGCATCATGTCAAAAGCTGGGATTTGGGTTCTGTTCATGTCTTTGCCAACATTTACATAGATGCAATCCCACCTAAATGGTTGATCACATCAGTCTTTTGCCGTCACCCATCCCCCATACCAATCCCTGGATTTTTCGCATCTATTTCCTCTCTTAGCAATAACCCGCGGCCACATGTCCGCCTTTTCTCATTTGTCTGCCCAGATCTTACCTTTGTTGCTCATTTTCCAAATATTATGAGGAAGGTCCCTTCCCACTTTCCAGCTTTAACCCAGCAACTCTTTCCCAGTTTGTCCTGTTACGTTTGTGTGATCCGGTACCTGCCATTGAGGTTCGTGTTGTTGTGGTAGTTGCCAGCATTTACTATCTCCTGGCACACAAAGTGGGCTGCGTCAATCAAATCTGAATTTCTTTTTGTGAAAATCTATAATCTTGTCTTCTTTTTCTCTCTTGTTGTTTGTCATACCCACACTTATCGACGCTGTGTCTAGTGCGAGCCCAGACCGAAACGGTTGACCAATAATAATTCATTTTTCATTAAGAGTTGGATAGTTTGTTTTATATTTTGTTGCTTTTGTTGGTTATCGTCCACTTTTCATTTTTCTCTTTGTTATTTCCTATAACTTAATTAATTGTCTCCTCGAGCATCGCTCTCGACAACACTGACACCGACTTAGGGCACAGATCAATCGGAACATTGACATTCGTCATTGCTGACAACCTATTCTCTCCCGATCGATCATTGGCCACCGAAGACTTATCTTTTTAACTCGATGTACTTGCATGTTTCCCGTGTCAGTTGTTTCGTTTCGTTCATTATATCTTAGTTTTTTTTTTTTTTTTTTTCGCTTATATTATACCTAATCCACCGATACCATTCCAACGGTTCTACCCCTTCAACCACCGTTGATATATACTCCTTGGGTCGACCCCTCGATGCTTTCTATATTCGCTTCTGAATTAAAAAACAGCTAACAAAACCTTGCTGTTTACGATTATCTGCAAAGAATTTGTGCAACTGTCACGTGGATTTGAGTCTGTTCAGTCGTGGCCACCCGTTTATCATCACTGCCACACAATATAACATAGCTGTTATCACGCACTTGATTCCTATTGTGCTCCTATCCTACCACCAGGAACACGAAAAGCCAGACCAAGCCATCGTCCTTTTGGGTTTAGTCCAACTGAAATTGACAGCTGCACTAATTGTAGAGGAAGCGGTCAATATTGTCCGCATTCCCAAGTTTAAGTTACGCACTGGTAGCGGCGAAAAAAAGGGAAATATATACTACGTGAAAGGGAATTATTAGTAAGAAAAAGAGGAGCGACGCCAGTTTTTTGGTATCTTCTGCTTCCATGTCGCAACTCTCTCATCGCATGAATGTGGTGCCACTCGCGGAACATAATCGCCCTCAAAAGCACCCGGACGCCCGTCGATTTACTACCTTTGACCGTCCGTCGCATCCGCAATCGCTGCCGCGCCACCCACACCCAAATCAACTTCAACAATGGCCATTGCAACAGGTTCTGCGAAAGAAACCTCTTCCTTATTCCCCGCCGCCTTCTGCTGCAGCTGTTAAATCTCAATTTCCGCCTGCAACAACCCCGTCCGTCCATTTACAGCCAGCACCAGGCTCGGGCCCAATCTTTCCGCAACCATCACAATTACAAACCCTGCGACCCCTTCACCACTCTCACAGTACCCCCACAATCTCAATCCCTGCATTTTCTCTACACCCCTACGTCGAACACCCATCGCAGGCGCAACAGGGCCTGAACCAAAACCAACAAGTATCATTCTCCCCGCGATCATATTCATTTTACGCGCCTCCGAAACTCAACACATACGCCAACGTTGCTTCGTCGTTGCCAGTCTTTCTGACATCGACGGCGTCTCCGCTCACACCTGATTCTCCAGGGTGCGGGACATATAGTCAGCAGTTTGATCCTGGTGGTCCTCAACAGAATCCGAACCAGACGCCTCAGCTTATAACACCTAATTTCCAACAAGGTCCCCGTGGACCTCCGTTATCAAATGGTCCTACTGGCCAACCACAGCCGTCTTCGTCTGAACAGAACGGCCAACTCCCGCCGAGTAGGGAGGACCCAAATGCAGCAATGGCGAGTAACGGTCCGTCATGGGGTATATTACCAAGCTCCAAGGGCTCGGGGATTGGAGCGAGGGCTTCTTCATTTTCAAACTTAAAGTATGTGGATTGCAATTCTTATACCTTGCGACTCTTATGTGTTTTATGTTTTTGTTATAATTCTTTCCCCTTGTTTTGTACATAAGAGTGACTCTCATTCTATGATACCTGTACATGCCTCGCATCGGCCGATTGGTTCATTACAGCGGCCCCATATAGTTCTAGTGTGTGGTGTTTGATCAGCCGGAGTGCCCTGCTATTTTCAGAGCATTGGGCATTACAGTGTTTTGTCTTGTGAGCAGGTCATGTTATGTCCTAAACCATGCAGGCATGAGTGTCGAATTCTCATAGGTCAATAAGACAGTGAGTAGCAAGTGCACGGTCATGACTGAGCCAGTGTCAGGCTTCGTAGTGAAGTATACACATTTTGGTGTTTCTAGCAAAAAAAAAAAAATAAAAATGGTGTGCAGGTGTCGTTGGTTGTGGATATGTGACAAGTTCACTTTAGGA